>PITA01006555.1:0-99040 GCA_004023965.1 Spilogale gracilis
TTTTTTAAAGATTTTATTTATTTGACAGAGAGAAACACAACCAGAGAGGGAACACAAGGCAGTGAGAGAGGGAGAAGCAGGCTTCCCGCCGCCGAGCAGGGAGCCCGATGTGGGACTCGATCCCGGGTCTCCGGGATCATGACCTGAGCCAAAGGCAGTTGCTTAACCAACTGAGCCACCCAGGCGCCCACATTGATCATATTTTTATCAGTTTAGACTACACTTAACACATGCCATTTAAAAAGATTATATACAATATACTCAATGTTATTTTAATCATAGTTTTAAAATCCTATATTCAATTAAAATAGCTGATATTTATGTTGAAATCTGCTCTTGGCTGTGAAGAGATGATTTATTCATCTCTACTGCTCTTTTCCTGAGTAATTTAAGATTTTTTTGTTCACTTCTGGACTTCACATCTCTTTTGCCTGGCGACACATGTCAGATAGGGCTCCTATCCCTCTCTTCCTACTACTTGAAGACACATTCCTTGTCCAAGAGGAAGCCAATATAAGGACACATTCTGGTAAGAAACCATGGTTGGCAGAAGAGGAGGTGAATAGACATTGGGCATCTCCCACTTGTGGTGGGCAACTTCCCAACTGGACTTGGGTTTAGATCACTGGATAGGAAGAGAGACTAAAGATTAAATGAAGAGAGCCATTTCATAAAAAATTCTTCAGATCCCAAGACCAAGGTTGCTCACAGAAAGGTGGATGCTTTCAGGAGTGAGTGGTATTCTTCCCCATTTTTCATCAGTGTACATCTATTCATCTACAATCACATCTGCTTCTCCAGGACACCAGGATATTGGACACTTCTGTACTGTGAGGCCCTAAGTGAAATGGCTGCCAAGTCCAGAGAACCGGCCCCAAGCTGGTATGACCTCCTTAGAAGTGCTCTGAGTGGCAAAATATGATAAAAGCAGCTGAAGTCACAGGTCAGGAGAGGTGGTCTAAGACAGGAGGAGCCCAGGCACAGAGGAAAAGTAAAGAAATCGCAGACCTTCAGGGCACCCAATCAGGGAGCTGATTAGGACCGCGTGAGGCTGCTGGGGTGATGCCCTATCAGTATTCCCTGGTAAAGATTCTCAGACACTTTAGGGCTTTCTCTTGGACTTTTGACCTTCATTAGCATATTATGTTACACTGAATCTTAGGCTACATTAAATAACCTTCCTTGAATGATATTTAAAAGTTAACAATACTATGGCTCTGGGCTTTTGGGGCTTTTTCTTTTGCTTTAGTTTTTTAATGCAGTCAATATTTCTGAATATGCCTGAAGGCACTGAATGCATTCAGTATATGTTTAGCCCAAGCCTCATTTCTAGTGTAGAATTTATGATCTTGTTTTAACTGAAATACAATTTTAGAAAAAACAAAGTTTTAGCAGTTAAAAATGCGCTGGGGGGGGGGAGCAGCAATTGGTTTTGTAGCATGGGATACCATGTCACAGTCAGCTCTTCTGTCCTGCTTGAGTGGGAGGTAGTGGCTCTATAAGCAGGGTCCTGGGACCAAGCCTGGATATATTTCATGCCCACAAATGGGAAGGTTCATGCCTATAAGGTTATACATCAATACTGAGAAGAATAATTTGTAACTGGTTATGAAATTCAAATGGGACAAAGGAACCATGGGGAACTGTGATGTATGACCTATGAATGTAGTCAGAGGAAGAGGAATCTGGCAGAATCCTCTGGAGTTCAGGTATTGATTGCAAAATATCAGTCATCTGTAGTTTCGATTCAGTGGAATAAGCCAATAGGAAACTTCCAGCAATACGTTTAGGTATAGGAAAGTTAAATAGCATTACTCAAAGCATGTGATTCCAGCTGACTTTTCTTTTCCCTTAAAAACATCAATGCTTGGGGTGCCTGGGTGGCTCAGTCGGTTAAGTGTGCGGCTCTTATTTTCAGCTCAGGTCAATCTATGGGTCATGAGATGGAGCCCCACGCTGGGCTTCACACTCAACAGGGAGTCTGCTTAAAGATTCTCTCCCTCTGTCACTCCCTCACTCTCTCTCTGTGTCTCAAATAAATACATCTTTAAAAAACGTCCATCCTTAGTGCATTTTCCATTCCTGCAAAAAATCTCATGGGCTCTTAAGTGGTTTATACATACTTTCCTGGAGCAAAGTGACTTGGAAAGAAAATCTCTAAGCTAAACTTCTCTGTCAGATATGCTAAAGAATTTTCTGTACAAATAAATTATGGTGTGTCCAAACAGTTTCCTTCATGCAGCATGAAGTTGCTCTAAAAGAGGAAAAATAGTGATTTCTCACCAGATGGATGTATAATAATGTTAATCGCCTTACCAGCTTCACCAGAATGAAACTCAATGGAGTTGCAGGGCACTTGGTAGGAGGGGGAGTAATCCTTTCTGTCCCTCAATGAAAAGATAAGGAGTAGCTGGAAGCAAGAATGGCTTTAATCCATTACCACCCGTCCAGGTCTCAGCTCACTCTATGCTTTCCCTGTCTCATTAGTAGTATCAGTTTCCAGCAGTTTCCAACCCCAAAGCCTGGAGTCATACTTGTTTTCTCCATCACCCTTATCTGCTCATCTAGTTGGTCTCTAGTCTGTAGCTAGCAGGCAGACAGCTGTGGAGTTCTAACCCCTTTAGGGAGAAGAGTGTGGAAGAGTAGGTGAGAAAAACATGCAAAACATATAAAAAGAATTGACATAATTTCTGGGACTGGGAGATCTTAGTGACCTTAGTTGTGGACCTCAGCATTCAACATTCTAAACATCTCAGAACTCTTGAACTCATCTCTTGAACATCTCAGAACTATGTCCAATCATACTCAGGTTTGAATATCCTATTTCAATCTTTATCATTTATCATCATTTTCCAACGCTGCCAGATACTTCATTCTTTTTGGGGGGAGGGGAGGGTAAGCGAAGATGGGGAGAGAGAATCTCAAGTGGACTCCCGGCTGAGTGCGTAGATTCCCCCATGCAGAGGAGGGTGGGGGCGGGGGCTGGAGTCCGTGACTTTGAGATAACAGTCTGGTACTCAACTGAGCCATCCAGGAGCCCCTAAGTTCTATCATTCTTTGATAAAAGTATTGGTTCCCACTCACTTCCACACAGTGTATGTCTTTTTAGCTTCAACCCTGGTCACCATCCTGTTTCCCCAGACATAAAAGTTTATATATAGTTTTTTAAACAAGTGATTAATTTTCAGAGGTTAATGTTTTCAGTCATGCTGTTTCAGGTCTGTGCTGCTTTCTGTCTTGCGAAGTCGCCCCTACACACCTGCCACCATCAGATCCTTTATCTTTCCCCACCTCTTCCGAGTTCACCTTGAAATCTTCATTTCAACATTAGTCAATTCCTGACTCAATTTTTTTCCTAACTTCTTCGTGCAGTATTAGGCACTTCCATATTTCTAGTCTGATGATCATATTATTTAAATTGCCCATCACCATATGTCATTCACTGTATTATGATTAGCTCTTTGTATGTCTGCCTACTTGGCTAGATTGTGAATTTCTGGAGTTCAGACCTGCTTATGCTTTCATCCCCAGAATTCTAGCACACGGTTTGGCAAATAGTGCTCAACACATATTTAAATGAATTAAAAACAAATGTTACCTCGATTTAATCGTTTACTTTTCCAGGCATTAACCTACCAATGCATGGTTAAATGTATATTTGGCTGAATTCCAAACCCGAGATAATGATAGACAGATATTATTTTTCTCATTATCCCTCTCTTCAGTCCTGAGAATCCTGTGGATTGGTTTAAGTGTGGAGGATATTTCAGAGAGAAGAAAAAGAAAGGTAGAACAGGTGCTATCACCAGACAAACCATTCTTTAAGTTTTTGCATTTAGGATTTTAAAGGGAAAATGCATGCAAGGAAACCTAAATTTCTGCAATTGCCTTTTTATTGATAACCTTGGATAAAGTGAGCCCGACTTCTAGAGTTCCACTGTTCAATATGGCAGCTAGTTAATTTTTAATTTAAAAGCATTAACATTTTAGAAAACTAAAAATTCAGTTTCTTGGTAGCACTAGCCACATTTCAAATATCTATGAATAGGCTATAGTTACCATTAAACAGTGTAGACAGAACATTTCCACTTATTATCACAGAAAGTTATGATTTCCCAAACAACAGAAAGAGCCATTTTTGTAAATGTAGCATGTGTATATCACTCTCATGGCTCAATCCTTTAGTGGATTAAGATTATGGCCAATATGACTTGGTGGTGGTTACTGAGAGCACGTATTGCATGGAGCACTGGGTGTGGGGCATAAACAATGAATCTTGGAACACTGAAAAAATAAAATTAAATTAAAAAAAGATTATGGCCAATATGAAATTCAAAAGCTTTACTATATATCCCTGCCCTTTCTTAGTCATCTCTTCAGCTTCATGGCTTTTTATAGTCCCACAATCATTTATCCTAGAGGAAATGATGTTCTCGTAAGTTGATAAAATTGGTAGAACTTCAACCACCTACATGTAAGTTTTACCTGGATCCATTCCTGCCCATGTGCCACCTTACTATGACTCTTCCAGGCACAGCGATGTGAAGTATTCTTTGGCTCTCACCATTGATAATACTCCCATCTGTGTTCTCATAATTCCATGTGCTTATCTCTCATTACCTAACATGCTGAATTTTCAGGTACAAGTTTCCCTGACCAGTAGTACTATATATGCTCTTCCCCTCTATAATATGGTGAATACAGTTAATAAAGCATAATGACTAACCCTGTGAAACAAACAGATCAAAGTTACATATACTATTCTCCTATCATCCATCTTTAGCCCCCAAAATGGATATGATACATAAATGATTCTTATACGTGGCAATAGTTTGAATTAGATATTTCTACACATTACTCTACACTGTATAACTAAACTGTTCTCGGATTTACAAATTTATTCTCTGACATATCTTCATGAAAACATCATTATTTTTGAGTTAGTTACCTAAATTATTTAGTTAGCCACATTATTTAATTTATTGGTTTTAGTAGTCTTCTGCTTTGCCCACACTAAGATTATGGTTACATATTCAGAGATGCTTTTTTTTTAAACACAAAGAATAATACAAGAAGTTAAAGAAATGTATCACAAGATGCAATATTCAGAGAAATAATTGGAAAATGTATTATGTTGTCAACATTTAGCCATTATAATCAACTTTAATCATCAAAGCTGCCTTGGAGTCTTTAGTATTTTAACATTAATTTCAAAATAATTTATTCTATTATTACACTGACTTTCATACTAATGTAAATGAACTTAATATGATGAAACTCAAACGTAATGTTAAAACAGAAACATAATAGAAATTGTAACCCAAATGAGCACACTTGGAAGCAAAGAGGTTTTTGGCTGACCTGGTAGAGGGATTTTCATTTCCTTTCATCCATATTTTAGACTTCTTGTCACATCACTAGAAGAGGTGATAAAAGTCCTAATGAAATTTTTTTGCATTTAAATGATAATTTGTGTTCTGTATACCTTTGCTTTTGAGGTGGACTGGACTCCATCTGAAAACATGGGCACTCTAGGGTTACAACTACAATTGTGAATGTGACTTGCTCACACATATGCCTACTGGCTCCCCTACACAGCCTTCATAACATGGAGATTTTTCTGGCTTTTCATCCTTATTTCCCAATTAAAGGGAAAAATTATCTTTGTTTAATTTTGATTTTTAGAAATTATAAGTAGTACTCAATTAGTCTTTGTCATTAAGTCTAATCTGCATGATTACCTGGGAAATAATGACAAAATTAAATGCACCTATTTAACTTTTGAATCCTGGATAAATATTTATTGACGTTGCTTCATTCAAATTAAATATGATGAGAATATAAACCTACACTTTGAATCCAAGGATATATGTTGTGTACATCTAAATGTGGATTTGTCTTTGGGACTTTATCGGCCTCTCCAGGGTTCTTTGCTATGAAAATTTCTAACAATTAGTTCATATTAACTGTGATGTAAAATAAAATATTAAATAGACTGTAATGTTTAGATACCCTGAAAATATATGAAACTAATACCACAGCTATTATATAATCTAGGATAATATAGTACATTGTTTCTCAGGTCAGGTTAATGGAAATACATTTTATGACTTTAATGACTGAGAAACCAAACTAAAAGAGAAAGTCAATAAAATAAAACACATTCATGACATAGCATCTTTTATCCCTTTACTATTTGTGTGCTCTAGTATGTAACTGGTCATGTTAAATTTGGCCCTCCCATTCATTCTTCTATTCTATATATACAGAGACACACACATCTGTATAATTACCATGCCTCTGGATGCCAAGTCATTTTGCAGGTCACCTCCAGTTGTCACCAAGTGTGACAAAAACCAAAAACAACAACAACAAAAAAACCAAAAAAACTTGTTCATCCTTGGTTATGTGATAGTACATCTCTTCTATGTTCAAAGTGCCATTTCCTGTGGAATCACTATTTATCTTTATACTCCTTCTTCCATGGTATGTACATGCATTTTTCCTCCTTTCCCTGCAATCATCACCCCAAAGACTTTCCTGCAAATGAGTTTTCTTTTATATAGGCTCCATCGCTGTTCTCTCTAAGGCAGAAATTTCAAGAATTAAAATGAAATATGCATGGTTATAACATCCAGATCATCCCCAAACAGAGCTTTAAAAGCACAACAAGTATACAGTTACCAAGGGGTTTCTGCTCTGCCGTTATTGAATGACCTGTTTTGTCTTCCTGGGTGGGCTATAATTAAGGCCCTGGAATACAGCAGTACATCTTGTAACAAGAACCTACACTCTCACAGTTGCTTTTGCTACAATATCTCCAACAGTAAGTTGACTGTTTCTATGTCCCACTTTGACCATTACAATAGAATCTTTCTGAGTAACTCATATTAAACAACCTTTTTTGGAGAAAAACAGAACTCAATGTAGCAAGATTGGATTTTCTAGTAGTATGTAGCTATTTTTCGTAGAGAGGTTGTGGGTGACCTTGCCCTAAATGTCATTAGAATATTTTGTTAATAAAGAGTGCAGAGTGTTGAAAAATTTCATCTCTGAAATCAAACCACCCCATTTGAGCCCCAACTCCATCTTCCTAACCATGAGACTAGTATCTCAGTTTCCTGGGTTTTTGTCAGTTTCTCTCTATAACATGGAGGCAATACTAGTATCTTCCACATAAAATTGTGAGGATTAAATAAATCATAAGAGTACTGAACAGATTAATTAAAAAAATACTTAACAAGAGTGCTTGACACAGTTAGCTTTGTAAAAATACTACTTATGATAATTTTTAGGAAGTGGAAATAAGAATTCTAAATACAAAGTCTATCAACTATCATTATGGATTTAGCATCCTGATTAAATAAAGTTTTGCAAGTGTAAGTATTTATGTTCATTTGAACCAAACGTGTCTTAACAATTCTGATTTCCCATTATCTCCCTACTTCCTTGTATTGTATATGGTAGGCATGGAACAATTTCTCTTCTCTGACAGAGAGATGAATGATATGATGGATGAATGAAAACATTATATGAATAGCTAGTTGATATTATAATATACACAAGTAAAATGCCAATCACTTAAAAAACAGTTTATGTATTAATTTACATAAAACTAACCATTCTTCTTTTAAATATTTATTACATTAAAATAAGATAAAATATAGTTAGCTGGAAATCTCTGGACAACATTGGTTGGACAACGTCCACTGTGCCCAGAACAGTTGGTCTGAAAGGGCTCCAATTAGAATCTTCCTGGTCTTATCCTCTCTCCCTACACATATCTTTTTGACTGATCTGTACCATCACATAGAAATTGAGCTCTGAAACATCCCAGTAAACAGTAAGGAGAAAAAGGAGGGGACTATGTTGTAAAGTAAGTACAGTGTTTACGTAGCACCCCTTTTCTTAGAGGAACCACCTTTCTGGACAATTCTGGTAAAACTATGAGTACTATGCTGACCTCTTGTGGCCCAGCACACAGGTAGGCAATGACTCATTTGGGCAGCCAGAGCCCTTCACAGGACAACTCTGCAAATGCTAGGGGGAAAGACTATTTCCCACTTTGATAACAAGAAGCCTACAGAATGTGAATTTGGGACTGCCAGAGCCAACTTCCCTGACCACATGGAAGAAGCCCATATGGTTTAGGAAAGAATCAGGTCAGGCTTCAGAGAGAAATAGATTCAAGATTTTGCAAGAAAGAAACTTAGTAACTTCATTTGAAACCTTGGATGGAACGGTGTTTGAAACCACTTCCCACGCTTCCCCCAGGAGCTTCCCACTTACTGAAACCAAGATAGTCCCTTTTTTACTCAAGTTTATTTGAGCTGTGTAATTGTCACTTTCCTACAGGAAGTGTCCTGATTAATTTAGCTAGGGAAAAACATTGAGATACCTTTGATTTTAATTCCCTGGTGTCCAAGGAAAAGAAAGAAAAAAATTAAAAGGGAAACCATGAACTATAAGATATTTTCTTCTTTCAGCTAATCATACATCTGTGAAATATTTATTGAGTGCTTAATATGTGTTAGGTGCTAAGCATTTTTCCTGGTTGCTTGGGAGAGATCAATACATCAACAGGCAAATATTCTTGTCCTTGTAAAACTTATACTTTAATGGGGAGAGGCAGACAAGGAAAACATAATAATAAGTGTATTATTTGTCAGTAGAGTTTGTTTGAAGGTCATATGGCTAGAAGAAAATGAACTAGAGTGGAAAAATAAAATAGAATGTGTGTACTGGGTGGACCAACATAGACATTTTGTGTGAGGAAGTCAAGGTAGCCCTGCTTGAGAAGATGAGACCTGAACAAACATTTGAAGGAGGTGGATGTGAAAAGTTCTCCACTTGTAGGGGACAGCCAGTGCGAGGGCCCCAAGGTGAAAGCATACCTGAAATATTTGAGGACAAAAAGGAGTTGATGGTGAGTCTAACACAGTTAATGCGTAGGAGAATAGAGGAGGAGCCGAGACCAGGAGTTTAGTGCTCAAACGACTGTAACACCTAGGTGCCCCTTAAATTTTATTCTTTTTTTTTTTTTTTTTAAGATTTTATTTATTTATTTGACAGAGAGAAATACAGCAAGAGAGGGAACACAAGCAGGAGTGAGAGAGGGAGAAGCAGGCTTCCCGCCAAGCAGGGAGCCCAATGTGGGACTTGAACCCCGGGTCTCCGGGATCATGACCTGAGCTGAAGGCAGTCGCTTAACCAACTGAGCCACCCAGGCGCCCCTTAAATTTTATTCTAAATGAAAAGGGAAGTCATTGAGAATATTCTTTTTTTGACTAGAAGGGTACCATCATATTTCCTCCAATTTAAACATTGCTCTTTTGAGACTATACTTTGGTGGAGAGGCAACAACAGAATAGGGGCGATAGGAAGATATTGCGATAATTCAGATGGGAGATGTTGGTAACTTGTCCAGAGTAAAGAGCTGTGGAGGAGTGTGAGGTCACCAATTAGTATGTATATTTTGAATGTAGAGCTTACAGTATTTCCTTTTAGATTTGATATAGAGTGTGGCAGAAAGAAAGGAGATAAGGAAGATGTCAAGAATTCTACTGAGATCATGAAAGCTTCAGAAGGATTTTTTGGGGGGGAATGCCTGAGTGGCTCAGTCCACTACATGTCCAACTCTTGATTTCTGCTCAGGTCATGATCTCAGAGCTGTGAAACTGTGTCCTGCACTGGGTTCTGTGCTCGGCAGAGAGTCTACTTAGGATTCTCTCTCTGCTCCACCTCCCCACTGTTTCTCCCCACTCTCTAAAATCAATCATTCTGGGGCGCCTGGGTGGCTCAGTTGGTTAAGCAACTGCCTTCGGCTCAGGTCATGATCCTGGAGACCTGGGATTGAGTTCCACATCGGGCTCCCTGCTCGGCAGGAAGCCTGCTTCTCCCTCTCTCACTCCCCTTCCTTGTGTTCCCTCTCTGGCTGTGTTTCTCTCTGTCAAATAAATAAAAAAATAAAATAAAAAAAATAAAATAAAATCAATCATTCAATCTGAAACCCCCCCCCCAAAAAAAAAGTTTTTGCTTTTGAAAGATGAAGAGATTAATTTTGGAGGTGTTCTGAGATGCACAACAGCTCCACAAATGGAGATGTAGTAAACATTGTAGTTCAGGAGTGAGATCTGATCTGGAAGCATAATAATGGAACCTATTGACTCATTATGGGTTTTAGGTCACAAGACTGGTTTAGATCACTAGGAGTATCATTCTTGAATAAATGAAGAGAACCAGGGACTGAGCCTGGAGTGTTTCACATTAGGAATTAAGGTAGACAAGGGAGGTCTAGCGAAAGAAAATGAAAAGTAAGTCGTGAATTAGGAAAAAACAAAAAGTACCTAGGGTCTGAGAAGCCATGTGGAGAAAGTGTATTAAGAAGAAGAAAGGATGAACCAAGTCAAAAGCTACTGAAGAATCAAGAGAAGTAAGAATTGAGACTTGAGCACTAGATTTAGTGCATTTGTGATCTGGCGACCTTGACAAAGAATTCTTGTGGTGTGTGAAGAGGGGGAATGGCCAAAGCATGATCAGAGTAGTTGTAGCAAAGAATGAGAAAAGAGGAATTTGAAACAATGAGTATAGACAACAGATTCAAAGTTTTCAGCCAAAAGGAGCAAAGACATGGAGTGGTAGCTGATAAATCAAGAGAGGGTTTTATTTTCTTTTTCTTTGCTTTCACTTTTCTTTCAAGATTGGAGAAAAAAACAGATTTTTTTTTTTCCTTCTGATGGAATGACCTGGAAGAAGAAAGAACAACTGATAGTGTAAGAGAGAAAAGAGATAGAGAAATGCTGGAGGGATACCCTTGAATATGTAAAATAGAGAATGGGCCCTCATAGAAAAGTTGAAGAACTAACTTTCTAAGTTAATTTACAGTAAAGGTGAAAATGCAGACTATATGGATACAGCTGCTAGTAAGTAGGTAGATATGTGGATGGGGTCTATAGAAGCAAAGACTAAGTATTCTCCATGAAATAGGTAACATGGTTATCAACTAGGAATAAGAATGTGGGAGGAGGGGTTGTTATGAGAGGGGAAGATGTGATAAAGAAGAAAGGATAGAAGAGATAAAGAGAGGAGATTGGTAGGCTAAGCAGAGTACAGGGGCCTTAGCAGCAAGAGTTAAGAGTTGACTTGAAATTTATGGTCATGTCTTTAAAGAGGCGCCAACTAGTCAGATTTTGTGCTGTGTTTCAACTACATTCAGGTTTACGAACACAGACACAGAGTAGAAAGAATTGTCTTAAAAAAGATTATAGTTTTACCCAATGACTACTGCAAAGTAAAGAACAGGGACATGCACATATGCAATACAGTAATTATACTTGGCCATGTTATATACTTAAGAAAGCAGGGTGGGATATAAAATGGTGATGGACAGTTGAATTTTGCAGGATCAAGGAATTGGGGAACATGGTAAGCTCAAGGATAGTTGTAAATCAATGTACTAGAATTACTGAGTTGGGAACAGAAAAAAATAGTGATTACCCAGAGTACAGCATGTACTATAGAGATTATGGATGGGTAGCTGGTATTTCATTATAGGTTCTGAAATGTATGTTAATGGGAATGAGTGACTGAGACATAGTAGGAGGCAATGTTGTTGGAGGAGTCGATATTAAGGAAGTAGTAGGTGAAGATACCAAAAGCATCCTTTACATGCACATTGAAATTCCAAATACACTAGGCAGAATATTAGCAAGAATGGTAATAAGAAAGAAGCGAAAATCATTGAGACATAAGGGGAAAGTAGTTTATCATGAAAGAGAATAATAATTCCAAAGGACCCTGAACTCCTTTGGGACCATTCTGAGAGGAACACTCTATCACAGTGCAGTGATTTATGAGATATATTAAAGAACAATTATGTAATGATGTTATATCTGAGTCCAGTGTCTGTGTGGATTTTCAGTTTAGGAGGAATTTAAGAAATTTGGGAAAATTTGGTTGTTTGGGGATAACTGGGCTTAATGCATATTGGAACCAAAACCTCTGCCCTGATTTCAGGATTCCCTGTGTGGGTTATGGGGAGTTGGTGATATTCTGTGTTGGGTTTAAGGACTAAATAGTTTTCCATACTGATTGCTGATAAGGATAAGAAGACAGCCAGCTTTTGTCCATTAGGATTTCTTTTCTTTTCTTTTTTACCTTTTATTTATTTATTTTTGTTTGCAACAATGCTAGAGGGTATTTCTGAAGTCCTATGTAATTCATCAATAGCTAATGAAGAGGGTAGTTGGGGAAATGGACTATTTGGTCCAATTAGCTAATGTAGATGATATAATTTATAACATAAATAAATGTCAGCTACAAAACAGATGTGTACTCAACTGAAACTCTGTTTTCCTAAGAGAATTATTTTCTTCTTGAGCTCTTATTTCTATTTGACAGTGAAAACTTTAATTTCAACACCTTTTGATATACTTGGTCTGATTCAGATTTTTGTTCAGTCAAATTCAGTACTATTTTCTGATTTATGTCCAGCTCAAAATTACCACATCTGTATTGCCTCTTCTCTTCACTCTGGGTTTCCTAACATCCATGCAGGATTTACATGTCACTACAGGAAGGTGTTGAAGAGAATGGGGTGTATGTATGGTCTCTGGCATTACATATGGTCTAAGCTGCTTCTGGTTATTGAGATGACTAAGGGAATGAATCTGGGATAGGATGAAAGACAAGATTTTTTGAGGAAGTCATTTCAAGGAGCTGGGAGACCAAGATATTGGAAGAATCCTCTACATGCATGTTGAAAGAACAGATAATTAATACAGAGATAGCTCTCTGCTCACTGGGGGCACTGTTTTTATTTCAGGACTGGCCAGCCAAGAAATTGTCAAGCCATCTCACATTTTCTGACAATGTCTTCAGCTTATTCTGGATCACAGGAGTAGGACAAAAGGACTAGGAGTAGGAGAAAAAGAAAGCGGACATAGTAGATGCGAAAACTCGGTACAGTCTAATACCAGGGTAGAGTCCTCTCAGAATTCAGATGGTTGGACTATTGTGTTTTTATTCTAAGCTGGATGGCGTCTCCATTTTAAATCATGTCTTTAAATATGACACTCAAATTAAGGAAACTATTTCAGGTATTAGAAGACAAGTTGATGCTTGACATAATTATGTTTATGATGAGTTTTGAGAATATACAAGAAGAGAATTCTTAAGATGGTAGATCATCTTGAAGAAATACACAGATATAGTCACATTCAAAGGTTACCCCTCCCACTCCTCCCTGAGGCCAGAGGACCGTAAATTTCCAATAGAGTCTGACAAAAGACTATTTCCAATTTCCAGTTTTCTCATTCACCTGCCCTGTTGTATGTGTGAGAGTGAATTAAAGAAGACGTGTGGGCTAAATAAACATTGATGTATGTTTTGGTAAAAACCATGTCTGACTCTCTAAGCTTTCCATCACTTTGACTCATCAGTACCAGAACAACATTAGGATAAAGTGTCAACAAGCAAGTGGCCAGAGGAACCATGGATACTGAAATAGGGAAAGAGTCACTTGTTTCTTATTTTGTTTAAGGACTGCTAGGTAAAACCTATAAGAAGTTGAAAATTATTGCTGACATAAAATCTAGGAAGGCCTGGGTGTCCTGCTCCATCAGAGCCAGTTTAAGGAAAGGAAACTTATGATGTTTATTTCTTACTATCTCAGACAAAAAGCCAGATGCTCTATTCATAAACTACTGAACTATTAATACATTTTTGGTGATAAATGTAAGGAGTTTGTGTAGTGTGTATTTATTCATGTGTGAACTGATAACTACCACATGGTTATGGGCACTAAACTGCACACTCAGGCTACAAATGTGTGGCAGTTCTATTGAATTATAACCTCAACCTTAAGTATTGATTGGATTGGAAGAGATATTGCAAGAAATATCCAATCAGTTTCACCTTCAGACCACAGACATTATCTCCAAGAAAGAAAGACAGTCTATTTAGGCCACAAAGAGTATATTTATGTTGGAGTGTGGCTTACTATTAGTCATAATCAGCTCCTGATGGCTGTGACCATGGAACCAATGAATTAATCAATTATAATCCTTTAGTATATTCTCTCATTGTGGTTGTGTTTTGCTCAAGAAGTCACATCTAGGACAGATGTAAACAGTAAGAAATACTTAAATTATTAGAAGTCTTAAAATTTAGGGCTACTTTTATTATCTTTAAATACCTGCATGATTTAAAAGACTTTTGTTAGGTTTACTAAGAATGTTCAAGCTAAACAGAGGAGAGAGTGGAGATGATATTTGGTATTATTGGTCCATGGAGTAGAAAAGCCAGTTACTACCTTGCTCATGGTTAAAGGGCAGGGATCCTGGTTGTCCATTTGTTCTGCTTTGGGGTAGATGAAAAAATGGTTAGGCCAGAAAATGCTAATGAGCACTGACTTTCTAGCCTCCTTCTTCCTTTGTGAAAGAACCCACAATAAAAAAATGGTCATTCAAGTGAGTACTTTATTTTCCTCTTTTCCTTGATATTATGAGTGGCTATCAAACTAAGATAGAATATGAACATTTGTAATAAATACCATTTTTGAGCCACGCCTTTAAAAAGAATGGGTATGAATTCCACTTCCCTTGCTCTCTCACTCTTTTCGAAAGTTGAAACAATTATTTTAGAACATGAGGTGGAATGCACCTCTTCAAGATGGCAGAGCAAAAAAGCAGAAAGGGTCCGGTTTATAATATCAGCTCTCAATTCTTGGGCTTGGACAACTATGTGAGAAACAAATGAACTTCCACTTGTTCAGCCTAAATATAACATGTTATTTTGGTCTGAGAGCCAATAACTGAACTGATGATATGACTATTATAGAAACAAATGACTACTTTCTAAGAGTGTTTGAAAAGCTAATTTGGTGACAGCTATGGCTACCCAGCATTAAAAGAAGTCATTATGACACTCAGGTTCAGTGCCATGAGACACAGAATTTGGTGATTTCAGAAAAACAAACCAGTATGTTAAAAGAAGCTTCATATTTAAAAGCGAAGCCATTAGCATCCTTGAATTTGGTGATTTCAGAAAAACAAACCAGCAAGTTAAAAGAAGCTTCATATTTAAAAACGAAGCCATTAGCATCCTTGTATAGCTAGTGGTCAAAGTAAGATGGTCAAACTGATGCACTGGATTCCTCTTCTGTCTATTTCTGTTCACTTCTTGGAAGCATGGGGACAGGACAAGAAGACCCGGGACTTTTTTAACTCAAGGAGCTCTAAAACAAGTAAAAGGCACCTCACTCTCTCCCTTGCAGAAAATGGGAAGAGTGTAAAGTCACCCATGACTCATCAAAAGGGACTAACTGGTGTGGATAGGGGCTGGAATCCCGCTACGCGGATACTAAGGGATTCTAACCTGTCTTTTATAAACCTTAGTATAGGCATGAGAAGCATTTGAAATTGTAGAAACTTGTCAATGCAGGGAGGCTAGGCATTTAGTTATTTATTCATCCATTCATTCATCATTTCTTTGGTCATCACTTAGCTCTGTACCTAATAAGGAATCTAAACTAATTATTAAGAACTCACTTCTTGGGGCACCTGGGTGGCTCAGTCATTAAGTGTCTGTCTTTGGCTCAGGTCATGATCCCGGAGACCTGGGATCGAGTCCCACATCGGGCTCCTTGTTCTGCAGGAAGCCTGCTTCTCCCTCTCTCACTCTCCCTGCTTGTGTTCCCTCTCTAGCTGTCTTTCTCTCTGTCAAATAAATAATAAATAAATAAATAAATAAATAAATAAATAAATAATCTTTAAGAACTCACTTCTTATTATTTCTTTATATCAGTGGCTGGACTTAGGAATTGGTGATTCAAATAAATGCATTGTACCACTCACCCTAAGAAGCCCATGTTCTAGAGTCTTACTCCAGCTGTAAAATTAGAAAGTTTACCATTTCTCTGGTTAAGTGCTTTTTCTCTTTTGTTAAATGTTATTTTATTTCTCTTAAGTGAAGGGGGATTTCTAGTTTTCATGTACGTACTGCTAATACACTTTGAGATTTCTAATTTTTACAGATGTATCAAGGACTCTCCTTTTTCTCTGGGGAAAAAAAGTGAGAATGTTATTTCTTATGCTTTACTTACTTTATTGAAGTACTGCCCATTTTTCCAAATACAGTTCTATTAAAGGAATCCACTCTGCAGTTGGGCACTTTAATAGAGAATCTATCATCACACTATTCTATGCAAAGTTAAGGATTTTGACAGTCACACTAATAGTACAGTAATAAAATAATGCATCCAATTTTCTGGTAAAGTAAAAGAAACTACCCTTGGAAGTTTGAACTAATTGGAAAAGTGCTTAGGGTGATCACAATGGCTTATTCTGATAAGTTAGTTGTAGTAATTTTATTTTTTTTTGTACATTGATCATGTCTATCTCCATGACGATTAATGAGATTAAATACTTATTTAATGACTGACTGAATTTTATTATTTAACAAAGCTCTTTACAAGAGCTCATTAAATATTCGAATAAATTATTTTGTGTCAGTGCAAACACACTTGGTTATTTAGTTTCTATAACATGAAGAAAGCTAGTACTATAACCTTGGATATGATGTAAATATAAAAAAATCTAAGGAGTTTAGATAAATCAACAAATGGCAAATTAGGATTTTTGTGTTAATGATTGTTATATTTTGAAAGGAGCTTGAAATTCATTCAGTTTCTCATTTCGCATGTGCTGAATTTTGTGTAAGAGAAAACTATATTAGTTTAGAAGAAATTACTTCTCTAGCACAATTGTGTAAGAGTTGATAAGACAGAACTAGATATATTTTAAAGACTTATTTATTTATTTGAGAAAGAGAAAGAGAGAGAGGGAGAGCAGAGGGAGGGTGGAGGGAGAGGGAGAGAGAATCTTAAGCAGACTCCTTGCAGAGCATGGAACTCAGTGCAGGGCTTGATACCACAGCCCTGAGATCCTGACCTGATCTGAAATCAAGAGTGGATGCTTAACTGAATCAGCCACGTAGGCACTCCAGAACTACATAAATCTTGAAAATATAATAGTATTATATCAACTTAATCATCCTAACTACTTCTATTCTTAGAGCTGGGATTCTGAGTTGACTGTTTCCTCTTACTTTATATAGTTTAGAATATTTTAATTTTTATTTTGTGTTTTCAACCAAGTCTTTAGTTTTTCTTTCAGAAGTCACTGGAAATGGGAATTATTACATTTAGTTATTTCTACTACCTCATCTATAGAATAACTACCTCGTTTTATTCTTATATCTGACATTTTAAAGTACTTTTGTAGATGTTGAAGCAATATTACAGACAGATTAGATTGCCTTCTTAAGGTCATATGTAGATGAAGCTAAGAGTTTGATTATCAGTGTTCTGAATTCCAAAGTTTACTCTTTTTGTGGTATTCTCCTGTTCTAGGAGTTAAGGTTGTAATATGTTTCCAAGGTGGGATGTGTTTTGCTGTTCATTTTTTTTTCCATTTTAAGTCTTATATTTTACATATATGGTGATTATCTGTGAGTAGTTTGGAAACCAGAGAAATTTTGAGCTGTGGTCAAAACTTGAAGCTTTCCTCAAAAGTTTCATAACATATCTCAGTTTTTACTATCAAAAACGTGGATCTAAACAAGATAAAAGAACCAGACCTTCCAGATTGGTGTCCCTCATCTAAATTCTAAATCCAAGAGAAATCACCAGATTTGGTTTATTATCCATATTATGTATTTTCAGAAGATGCTGTCTGATGGGCATAAGGAGAGCAGTCACGATGCCATTCCTAGACAGCAATTATTCTTGGTATGTAGGAGATTCAAGAAAACTACATGCTGCTTGGAAGGATGGATACTACAGGCTATAATATAACAAAAAGTTTTAGTAACCAGAAAGACCTAAATGCCAAACTGGCTTTACTATTGATTACTGTGTGTACTTGGGTAAATTAAATAACTTCTCTAATCCTGCAGATTTGAGAATGGTAAGGCTCTTCAAGTATCTATTCCAGGATTTGACAGATAATAAGCAGTCCATATATGCTTATTTTCTTTTCTAGAACTTGAAGCTCAATATGAAAGGGCAACAAGAATTCAAAGGACAATGAAGAATTGGTTTATCCATTGCTGTTGATATTTCAAACTAATTGCATAGCTATTGTAGAACTATATTAACTCAGTCTTCACCATTAGAATACTTAGAATTCTTTTTGTGGCTTTGGACATCTCCAGCTAAAACTAGTTGACTGTGCTGTTGCAGCTTCCTTTGTTGTGGATGGGAAATAATTTCCTTACAGTATTATCTCAAAGATTAGCTATGGCTAAATACTATAACAGTCATACAAGTATTTTTTCAATTAGTGCAATATAAACACACAGCCTATTTTTGCTACTTTTATTACTACTATTGTTTTCGGTTCTTATGGCTTTGAATACCCATGAAAAGATACCTAATAAAAATTCACTGAACATTAAGATGCTTCCTATTCTACACACCCAAGTTGACAAAATCAAGGAAAAGGTCTCGGGGAAAGCAGAAAAACAAGACTAAGAAAAGCACTTGCATTTTTCCCTGAAATAAGGGTGCAATTTAAGAATGCATACCATATTATACAATGTGCAAATTTTAAGAAAAGAGATAGACAATAGGTTAAAAACTACCTTCTTTGTAATTCTATACTCAGTCCTTTCAAATATGAAAAATTGTGACATTCTATTTAAGATAGTGAGTAGCCTGTTAAAAATTATCTTTTCAAAATTCTCACCCTGTTTTCCATAATTCATAACAAAATCTCATCTCCTGTTTATGTGGGAACTGTTTGCTCCAAATGCCACCTCTTCCTTCTGATCTCTCATAATCAGGCCGAGATGTGCTCGTGCTAAAGCATCACAGCAGTAACCACAGCCAAGAGCTCAGGATTTCTAAACCTGATTAGTTTCTGCAATTTATATTTCATCATTGACATGTCAATCTTTAAATAGATCGAGGACTATGAATGTTTGAGATGAAATTTACACATTTAACAACTGAAGATCGCTCATTTCTTCAAGAAATTAATTCACTTCTAATGAAGAATGAAAGACTGTCTGAATCATTCATTAGTTTAACCTTTTCATCTCCTAGAAATCAACCCTTCATTGATAGACTATACAAAGAGAGTATTATTTTCCATATACTTAATACTTGATCAAAATCATGATTTCAAATTTTAACTAGGCATTTACATTTTATTTCACCAAATTACTAAAATATGAATATCATACAAATTGCAAATAAATAAAATTGTCATTGAGTCATTCTTTAATAACTTTCTCAACAATACTTATGAAGACTTATGAAAGGCAAGTACTTTCAACAAACACTGATAGACTATTTTTGCAGGATTTTGTAAAATAATTTAAACTAAAATGTCACATAACTAATATAGAACATGCAATGTTTTACACACAGAGGAAATTTGCCAGATGAGCCCTCTGATGAAAGAGACTTAATTCCTCTTTACTCCCTGTAGGTTTAAGGAATTATACCAACCTGAAAACTATCCATCTAGTGTATTATCTGCATATTCTGATGTGTGTGTGTGCGTTTGTGTGTGGTGCACCAGAAATAGCTCTTGCTTATTTGCCCCACCTCTATCACTTCCTATTTTGCTAAGACTTGGTAACAATATCAACAACCAAAAAATAAGGCAGGGTATAGTAGGTTCTGAAAGTGGGATTTTATCTTGTTTATTTCCTCTGCTGTGGTCAAGAAGGGATGGCAGGTTTTATTGTCCCTTATTAATGTCAGCTAATTCAAATTCACTTTATTTTTGATCAAAGATTTCAACTTCATTGATCCAGTTATTGGTCACATTTCATTAATGTTTCCATTTACAACCCATTTAATCTTCAGATTCATAATTTTAGATAATAAAATTATTCTTTGATGAAATATTTGAATTTCTTATATTCTATTTAATAACTTGACATAACATTGAGTATGCATTAAGAATGAACTAACAGCCAGGATACTTTAATTGCTTTGTATGTATTACCATACAAATTCTATGAGAAAGATATTTCTATTGTATCTATTTCTCAAATGATGACAGTGGAGTATAGAGAGGATAAATATAGTGCTCAAAGGGACCTTCAAGAGGAGGCAAAAAGTGAGTGTAATCTCCCAGGGTTCTTGCCCTCAGTGCTCTACTGCTCATATGTTCTCCTCCTTAAGGACACAAAGATCTGCCCTTTGTGTCTCCATGATCTGTCTTCCACCTTTATCAACTTCTCCGGGATATTTTAAGTCTTTGTACTTTTTATTTTATGTGTTACAGACCATCTTAAACTTTTCCTCTGCATATAACCTCAACATTCTGAATTTGATATATTTTTTAACAACTTCAATGGCACTATATTTCTTTATTTCATTATTTTGGACTTCATTTTTGAATCTCAAGATCTGCTTTCTCATTAGCTTTTCCCCTCTGCTTCTGGCATTATCATCATCATCATCATCATTATCATCATTCTTATTCTGTTCTTTTTATATTATACTTAGTCTATTATCCCCTGTAGAGAATTTGTAGCATTTCATGTCTTCAGGTGGAAACACCTCCATTTCTCTTATGGCTTGTCTGTGCCTTCAAGACTTGCCTCAGTTGATTGTAAAACTGCATAATTCCTATGGATGCCATCATTTGCTAGTTGCAGTTATGATGTGTTTTCCATCCAGTTATTGTTTCAATTTAGTAGTTTTAGTAGGATTCTGTATGAAGGGTTAAGACACCTGCTTTTATATCTCCATATTTTCCGAGTCAAAATTTTATGTCCTCTTGAAGCTTATTAAAAGCATAATTAGATTGTACTCATTTTTTTCTCTTCTCCCTCACAGTAAAACAGTTTATGAAGGAGATAATTGCAATACTATCTCATAGTTTAGAAGTGATTTTTGTCTATGCTTTCTCTTGTTCTTAACACATTAGGTTCTTAACACATTATTCAAACTTCACCATCCCAAATGGAAGTAGCAGGAGCTGAATTAGTTACCCTAGACAAAGCCACATTAATAAATAGACTCAAATGTGTAACCAACAACATAATAGGTATTTTTTGATGCCTTGCATCAAGGTCCATGGTGGTTTCATATCCCGGGCAAGAGATGGGGAGAGATGGGGAAGCTATATTTAATGTAACCATTGGAGGACCCATGCTAGGAGTAGCTCTGTTATTCTTATCATATGGATTCCTACCCAGGAGCCCTGGATTGCCATCAGTCAACAAGCAGAATGATTTGGAGCAGCACAGGAGGATGGTTTTTTTTGGCCAGGTCTAGGAAAGTCATATATCGCATCACACATTCCATGCCTTAGAGCCTACTGTAAATGAGTTTGGAGTATATTGTCTATGTGTGTTCCCATAAGGAAAAGAAAATATTCTTGTGGCAACATGTTATATTTCATATAGTGTGATAAGTGCCTATTTAGAAATTTGTCAGCTGTATGTGGGTTTCACACCTATTTGCATAGTAAATATGCTGGGATCAAGGGCTACCATGAGCTTCCTTATTCCTAGCAGCTTGCATTGTAAGACATTCTTTTCATGGGGTCTCCTTCTCACGGATAATGGAAAGGTATGCAAGTACCACACACACAATTTCCAAACTGTATTGTTTCCAATGTTTCCACATCATGTAGGGTTGTATTAGTTGTAAGTTGGGGTCTGCTCTCCAACTTTTCAGTATTCTTTTTTTCACAATTTAGAGACTTAAGCATGAGTCTTTTTCTTGCAAAAAATAAGTTCTATACTTAGAAAAACTAGTTAGAATTTTCTTGATTTTACTTCACAATAATTTTCATCAATAATAGAAATTTCTACTCTTAAAATACATCATTTAAGTGAAGAACTGGGACAGGGGTTAGTCATTTGTTCTCACTTTGCCTTTTTGCCTAGAAATAAGAAAGTAACAATTCATGCAAAGATTATTCTTGTTTCCTAATGATGCCTATTGTGAAGATTTTATGATTGAAAACAAAAAGCAAACCTTCACATACCTGGTTTATGTTTTCATTTACTTTTCTTCTCCTTTTGCTTAAATTGAGATATACTTTTAACCTTTAATATAAATAAAGACTGTAGGCCATAATTCTGTCTTCTAAAGATACGAGAATTTCCATTATTGAGAAGATACACTGACAAAATATAATTTTCAAACAACTGTGGAGTCCAATGCTGGCATAGAAAAGCTGATGCCCCAAAAGGTTGTGAGGAGAAACATAATATGAGTTCTGCTTTCTTGGTGCAGAAGAAATGAATGGCTATGATGCTCTCTGGATTGAGGATTTGTGATTGTTGCAGTTAAGGCCTTCTTCATATCTTCTGCATTTATCTAGACTACACTACCTTCAGATGAATAGCAAAGACCCAGTTAAAGTGTGTAATGAAAGGAGTCAAACTTGACAAGGTAAGCCGAGTGGAATTAGACCCTGATTTTTATTTATCTTATTATAAAAGCATAAATACTATTGAACTTAAATAGAAAAGTCTTACCCACTTGAAATTAACATGCATAGCATTTCAAAACTGTGTAGTGTTTCAGTGCCAGTTTTGAAACATAGATTAAAATAATTGGACATTATTTTTTCTTTAAGATTATCCAGAGGTTTTGTTGGAGAGCAAGGATGCCTCATTTTCGTGCTTTATTTGGCAACTTTGTCCTACCACCACCAAGAACATCTCCCAGAAAGATCACTCTGCAGAACAGTTTTTAGAAATGCAAAGAACATAAACATAAACCAAAGCCATAATTCTTAGATTCCCATAACTCTTTAACTATTACTTTAATTCTACTCTTACCTTCTGCATGAATTATGAGTGTTTTCATCAACTAAATAAGAACCAACCACTTTTCTCTGATAAACTATTAGTAACATTAACACACTTTGCATCCAAATACCTTGCAATAAAGAGGGGACTGTCAGCCTCAAGGACCAAGTTGGTGACTGTTTTCTTTAATTCTGCTATTTTGCTGTGTGTCTTTTATTTTGTGACCAGATGCTGTGAAAGAATGAGAACATCTTTGGAGTAGCATGAACCTAATAAGCTGGGAGAAAGCTATGAGTACGTTTTCTGACTGGCTAGTGTTTTCTTGTCTAGTTATTAACATCAAGTCTGAGGAATCTTGCTTTCATTTTGAATAATTTGGCTTTCTTGGGCAGAACATGTGTAGGGGAAGAAAAAGAATTCTCTTTCTAACCTTCTAGGTTCTTGGTTGAGATGTCTTGTAATAAGACAAATTTAATTACATGCGTATGGGCATCCCACCAAGACATGAAACTCCAAGCTAGTAGGCAATTAAGACTTATATACCATTCTGAGCTAAAATAAATAAATAAATAAAGGGAGAGTTTGGGGCTTCAAAAGAGAGGAAAGGCATTCACAGGAAGTTAAGAACAAATGTTTGGTAAATAAATTTGCCCTGCCATGCAGGTAAGTCTCTCAGATGAAGAACTTATCTAGCTTTCTTCCTGGTGTAATTCCACTTTCTAATTTCTTATAAGCAGTTCAGGGGAGGTAAAAAGCTTTTCCTACATCCCCTAAGTATTCATTGCCTTCAGCTCAATTCCAAAGTGGCACATTCTGCTGCCCTTCACCTGTAAATGTTGTCATTTGCAAACACCTTGCTCTTTAACTGCCATTATATATATATATATATATATTTAATATATATATTATACATTTTTTTACATTTTTCTTCTTCTTCTTCTTCTTCTTCTTCTTCTTCTTCTTCTTCTTCTTCTTCTTCTTCTTCTTCTTTAGAGAGAGAAAGAGGGCACACGAGGGAGAAGGGGCAGAAGGATAGTGAGAGGCATAGGCAGAGAATCTCAAGCAGACTCCAGTCTGTGCACAGAACCCGATTTTGTGAGGCTTGATCTCATGGCCCTGAGATCACAACCTGAGCCAAAGTCAAGAGTCAGTGGATCAACTGCCTGAGCCACCAGGTGGCTGTCATTATATTTTTAACCCAATCTCAACTCCACTCCTTTCTAAACAAGATAGGAAAACTATAAGATCCTAAAAGATCGTAAAATATGTAGAGTACTTCAAGAAACAAAAAGGAAAAGAGAAGTAAAAGAGAAAGACAGATACCATGTTATACAGGCGTAAATGTTTTAGTCACACACACACACACACACACACACACACAGAACTGTTTTCAGGCTAATCAGTATTTAGGGAGAATGAAGACACCATCAAATAAGCCACTTGTTTGGGGGTGCCTGGGTGACTCAGTGGGTTAAGCATCTGCCTTTGGCTTAGGTCATGATCTCAGGGTTGTGGGATTGAGCCCTGCACCTGGCTCCTGGCTCAAAAGGAATCGAGCTTCTCCCTCTGCCTCCCTGCTTGAGCTCTCTCTCTCTTGCTCTCTAATTCTTTCTTGGTTGGTTTCAAATAAATTTTAAAAATCTTAAAGAAAATATACCACTCCTTTGATGTCAGCAATTTCCACCCTAACTACCACTTGAAAATGGTAAAACAGACTCAAATGTAGTCACCTAATGAGGCAGCACCAGTTACCATAGAAAGTTTTACTTTATAAAGCTCATCAGACAATAATAGCAAATCTTTGAAGTTGTCCATCTTACTAAGAAATGTTTAACAGATATTAAAACTGAATGTCAGAAGTGTAAAGGGACATTGAAAAGTGCACAATTAGGAAGATCCTGAATCAAGATGATCACCATCAGTCATTCTTGTGGTCACTGTGATATATTGCATTATGAACACATTTGACAAGAGAATCAACAATTTTAAGAGCCAATTTAATTTAGTAATATCAAGTCCCATAAGAAGATGGTAGCAATACCAAGCTGGACATGTGAGGAAGTAGAATTTCTACTCCCTAAAAAAGGGATGTGCCATAAGAAGATGGTAGCAATACCAACCTGGACATATGAGAAGGTAGAATCTCTACTCCCTAAAAAAGGTAAAGTTTGAAAGTGAGAGAAATAAGTACAGCTCTAAATTGCCCAACACTTTTCTTTTCACAAAGTCGTTTGGTGGAATATGAAAGAAATTTTACTTTTCTTTCCTTTCCAGTTTAGCTAGATGTTGAAGGGCAACCTTTCAATTTCATATTTATGGCCATATCATTCTTTCTGATACTCAGTCTGTGGTTTTTCTTTAACTATGTGTGGGTGGGGCTTGTAGGAGAAAATGACTTAATGTCGTAGAATTATAAATCAAAACAAAAATAAAAATGCATAAATAAGAACATTACACCTGTCCTCAGAGATAGAAAATTAAAATGTGTACAAACTCTAACTTCCTGATTATGAATCCAGAAAACAAGCAATTAGAGTTGAATGGGTCCAATTGAGTCTCCTATTACAATACAGATAGAAGTTTATTAGAAGCTTTTATCAGTACCTCCAAATTCTCTCCAATTATTGTAGGACACTAACATGGCCAGCTATGCATGTTATTCTCAATACCAAATTCTTTTGTAGGATACAGCAGAAATTAACTGGCTTCCTAGGGGAGATGACACATATAAATGTGATCCCTGGAAGCCATTTAGTCAATCTGATTTTAGTTGATCAAGACAATACTACTAAAAAATTGGAGGAAATATTGTTAGGGAAACCTTTTAGAGCTTTGAAAAGGTGTTAGTTGTAGCTGATGTTTGGCTTGTTACACAAGGGTGAGAGCAAGGACGGGATCATTTTGATAGCGGTAAATGAATAAAGTTTCCTCTTTGACCCAGCCTGTCTCTTCTTAGATTCTTCCAACATCGTGCTGAAATGTGAGGGCTATGCCTTGTAGGACAGCCATATACTTGGTATTTGGCATGATGTTAATTTCCCCAGATGTTTGTCCCCAGGCAAGCCTGTCTTGTTTCCGGACAAACTCATGGTTTCTGTCATACACAGCATCTTTTGATACACACAGAACAGAGGACTCTAATGCTGAGCATGGCTTGAGCCTTTGATGTCTAATAGAAATGGATGATAAACAGCTGTTTTGGTTTTTCTCCAACTATTTTATTGCAGTATACTCCAATGCCAGGATCAGGCATGAAGCCATAGGACTGTTCCAGAAGCCAAGCTTAGTGAGAGACACTAGGCTGTGTTGAGCATCACCACTCCCCTCTATCTCTTGTGAATTTCTTCTAAGTAAGAGTTATAATTCTCAATGGTATTCTTTTGTAGTTGATTCTTTGGTAGAAATCTATTCAGTCTTTCTTTCTCTTATTAGTTCAATCCTTGAGATAAGCCTTGAAGCAGTAAAAAATTATAGAGAACACATTAACCAAAATGGAGAACACTGGGAGAAGATCAAACTCCAGGTAAGTGGAAACCAGGCATTTCATTTTAGACATTTGAGTTTGAGCTTTCTATTGAGATAATTCATTATGAAGCAAGAGTAACTGGAATAGGAACTGGGACAGTAACTGGAATTGACAAGATAGCATATGTGTCAATAGCATAGCAGAGGTCTTGTGACTTTCCAAGAAATTCCAAATGTTTCTAAATCACTCCATACTTGAGAGTGTATGGCCTAAGAGTAGAGGCTGAGAGCCATGAACTATTTCAGCTCTGGGAAGCCATAAGCTCTCAGCCCCTTTCAGGTATTTTGCCTTGCTGATCACATAACAATATTCACAGATACATAGCTTGCTTTCATCCCCAGAGGCATCTACATCTCCCAATGACATCCATCTTTCTCGGAAGTCTTGACTAATCTATCTGGGATCAGGTGCTGGATCCACTGGAAGCTGAGTGATGTAGGGTAGCCTTGCTTACATGTCTGGTGTTGGGCAGCTTGTCACCAGGGCATCTGCATCTCTGCCACAGGGCCTCCCCAGGAGGCTAACTTGAGTTCATTCACATGACTGCCTCCGGGATTTAAACATAGAAGCAAGAAGCCCTCAGTGTATAAACTCTTCTAAATTGCTTCTTGTGTCTTGTTAACATCTTATTGGCCAAATCTAGTTACCTGCCAAGCCAGAGACAATGTAGCAGAGGACAATCCAAGTAAGCAGACAGAAGTAGGGGAATAATTTAGTCATTTGTGCAAACAATCTACCATAAGCAAAACTACTTAGGAGAATTTTGTTGTTGTTGACTCTGCAAGTGGGTGAAACAGGGGAAATCAGAGAAGTGAGCCATTAGACCCTTCAGTATAACTTCAATAGATATGGGATAGCCCAACATTCTCTGCAGAAATCATTGTCCTTTCGGGGAGTCCTGAAAATGTAATGCCTATGCTTCTTATTCCATGCTACTTTTCTAGATTCTATGTTGACATGGGCATGGTTATATCAGGAATCTAAAACATATTGTACTCATTTTATGATACTCATCTAAGATTCTAAATTTACACATTATATTCATATAGACAAATAAAATGCAATTTTTTATTTTCCCACAACTGACTTGTTTTCTTTATTTCATCTAATTTGTGTCTTTTTGCATTCCTTTGCCTCTGTACTGGTTTGTAAATATTTATTCATTGTTCACAAAGCCATTTCTTCCTTCCTTGATCAACATTGATTGATAGAATCAATGTATGAATGAAATGGAGTGCCTGGAAATTTCCCAAGGTAATATAAGATTCAAATTGATGTCTTACATCTTACCATAAACTTTCAAAACTACTACATGTGTAATATTATTACTGTTCTTTCTTCTTTTTGTTGCTGGAAAAACTCTTATTCTTATGTATTCAGACTTCACCTTTTCAAAAATGTTCCTTTTCTCTATTCATCATCTTTTATCCATCTATCTCTAAAGTATTGGCCATCTGAATTCAGATCCTGTTTAATTCTTCAGGTTGGCACAAATCATCATTAGTCATTGTTAAGTACTAAGATTTACATTCAGAGCACCAGGATGACCTCCTTGTTCCAGCTTCTATATTTAAGAATCTGCATCCTTTTTTTCAGTGATTTATATTCCCTCCCACAATGAAGACAGAGAATTCTAATGCAGCAGTCAGCATTTACTGAATACCCACCATGTTCCAGGCCCCATGTTTAGGACTTCCACAGTTCTAGTTTAACCAAAATTCATTATGATGTTATTGTCTTTACCTATATTCACTTTATCATTGAATAAATTTGTTTTTAGAAAGATAACTTGTCTAGCTCATGGAGGAATAGAACCAGTCAGATCACATATTAAGAAATGTGTACTGGCAACAGCAGGGACATCAAACAGGTGAGCAGTATTTATTACCAATTTGATATTTCATGCCTTCTTGGTAGACTATAATAAGAATGTGACATGGAAGCTAGTGGAAGCTTAACCTAAAAGAAATAGTAATCTAGGGAAGCTTCTCCTTTATTTCTTTCCCTTTGGCAATGACTTGGTTTCCAATGACTATATAATGGGAATAGGTATTTTCACCAAGGTAGATGAGTCTCTACTTTTCTCCTTCTGCACTAGCTACATGGTAGATAAATTCCTACATGGGAACTCAATTCAAAGAGAAGAATTATGGAAGAAGTAAAAAGACCCTCTAAGGAAGCTGAAGTAAGTTGGAAGGAGGACATCAGTTTAGAGCTACAGCCCTTTTGCTGTAATTGATGCATGTAAGAATTTACTTTTTTGGAGGATGGAAAAGTTGGGTCAAAAAAAGAAAAGTTGATGATCTCTTCATAATACTTGGATATTATTATTTTCTGTTTAATCTTCACGATCTGAAAACCTGTTTTATGATAAATCAGAAATTTGCCTTTTCTAATTGGTTAAACTGTGTGCCCAAATTATAGTGTCACAACACAAAACTCATACCTGCAAAATTGTCAGGTGTAAACGAATGACAGCTCTGTGTCTGTCTGTCTGTCTCTCTTCTTCGCCCTCTCCTCTCTCTCTCTCTCTTTGACACACACACAAACACACACAAATAGCACAAACATCTAAAGAAGGTTGAGGGGGTGCCTAGATGGCTCAGTTGGTTAAGTGACTGCCTTCGGCTCAGGTCATGATCCCGGAGACCCGGGATCGAGTCCCACATCCGGCTCCCTGCTTGGCAGGAAGCCTGCTTCTCCCTCTCTCACTGCCCCTGCTTGTGTTCCCTCTCTGGCTGTGTTTTCTCTCTGTCAAATAAATAAAATCTTTAAAAAAAAATAAAGGAGGTTGAATAAGTGAGCTTGATGATTTTTCAGTTTAATGACTGGACATATTCTTATTTTTTACAGAAGGAAGAAAGAGTCATAAATATGAGGGTAGGATGAGAAAAGAAAAAGATTAAAAAAATGAAGAAATGTAAAAACCCTGCAATCTTTGCCATCTTCACAAACTCTTCCACCTTGCCTTTTTGAATTTTCTTTATATAAGAAGAACTGTTTATAATCTCATTTTTTTTCTTGAAATATTCGTTCTACTTACTGTGTGTCTTGCTGTACCAAACCTGACTTTCCCTGAATCATATGGAATTCTCTCCAATGTATTTGTTTTCTCTACATGTATGTGTACTTTCTCGTTCCATCTTATTAATTTCTCCATAATCTTAGGATCAAGAGGTAAAATTATTGTCCTATATTCATCTTATTGTCATTTCCAGTTATTATATTTTCAACTCATTAAAAAATCTTCATCTTTTAGCTGTCATGTGTCTCTGTAATTGTCTTCTTATCACTCTGATTTACTGGTCCTGAGTCATTTCTCTTCATTCTTTTTTTTTTTTTAAAGATTTTATTTATTTGACAGAGAGAAACACAGCCAGAGAGGGAACACAAGCAGGGGGAGTGAGAGAGGGAGAAGCAGGCTTCCCGCCAAGCAGGGAGCCGGATGTGGGACTCGATCCCGGGTCTCTGGGATCATGACCTGAGCTGAAGGCAGTCGCTTAACCAACTGAGCCACCCAGGTGCCCTCTCTTCATTCTTCAATAGAGTTGGTTCTACATCCCAGAATAGGGAAGGTTGAATCCATGAACTGGCTTTCTCCACAAAATATGAACACGATATAGAAATGATTTTTAAAAATCTCTTAAACCTTTAGCAGACATAGCACCATGTTCAAGAAACTTGAATGTTAAACCCCCACTCCCCCGGAGACTTTCTTTTGATCCCTGGTGAATTTGAATTTCTTTCTTGATAACCACATGGAAGCCAGATGACAAGAAGTAAAAACTTTCCCAGAAAGTATAGAAATGTAGTAGAAGATTCTTACATTATTAGCCTATAAAGTAAATCAGAAAACCAAAAATGTAATGGTGAGTGGGAAATAAGAAACACTGGGAAAAAGATAAAAGAAAGAAAAATTGAGAAGTGGAGGCAGAACATCTAGCAGAAAAATGATAAGTCAGCCCTTTCACAGAATTCGAAGCCCCATGTAAACTAACTGTGTGCATCTCAAAGCCTCAGGTGAAGTAATGGGTGTGGTCAATGCCTGAAGATGACAGACAAACACAAATGAAATACCCAATCTCATGTCAGGACTCAGAAGTCGTTTAATGAAGAACATAAGAATTCATAGTCAAGTGCCTGAGTGGCTCAGTCGGCTAAGCTTCTTGCCTTGATTCAGGTCATGATCCTGAAGTCCTGGGGTTGAGCCCCACATCCGGCTCCCTGCTCTGTGGGAAGCCTTCTTCTCCCTCTCTCTCTCCCCCTGCTTGTGTTCCCTCTCTCACTGTCTCTGTCTCTGTCAAATAAATAAATACAAAATCTTAAAAAAAAATTCATAGTCAAAATCAGAAAACTCACAAGTTAACAAGACAATAGAAGGTAAGCTTTCTGTGAGAAGGAGCTTTATTTGCCCAACCTGTCGATTTAGTGGTGAACAATGTCTTAAATATGGTACATCCTCAATAGTGATTTAATAAATATGTGAGACAACAGGTCAGATCTGCGTATTGATCTTTTCTTATTCTAAGACCAGCATAGTCTACAACTAGCTACTTGGAGAATAAAGAATATAACTCCTAAAAACAAAATAAATCATGTATTGCTATTATTATATTACTATGATATTGCTACTACTATATTATTGTTTTTAATAAGCAAAGAGCCATGTAAATCCAAGTTTGGGAAATAAAATTCTCTCATGAAAACATAACCTTCCAATATACAAGTCTGCTGGAACTTACATTTAATTTAAATTAATACACAGGATATAGTGTTTCACTCTGAAGAATATATACTATGGTAGTTTATTGCACTCTGGTCTTCACTGGGAACAGAGAGTCCTTGCTTTACATTTGCATAATAAAAGGACTCACTGAAACACATCTTCCAGAACAAAGGGACATTCTGCTGGAGTTAAGTTCAGTTTTAATATAGAAAGCAGATACTGGTAAAAAAATTTAAACTGCAACTTTCTCTAATATTAGCCTTCAATCCTCCTCTAACCTACTAGTCTCACATAAGAGGTTTTAATACAGAGTAGGTGTTCACATGGACGGAAATGCATGCAGGTATATGCATTTTAGCATACATATGGTATGTGATTGTGTATGTGTATGTTACTATGCATGTGTTACTGGGTAAGTGAACCTGTATGTGCATGTGTTTGTGTGCAGATATGTTTATGTATATGTCTATAGAAGTAGATCTGCAGCAATGCATTAAGAGAGATTATCTAAAGGTGTTAACAGTATTGTTGATTTTTTCTGCTTAAAAAATTTCTTTAATGTGATTGTGTGTTGCTTAAGTAATCAAAATAAAACCAAACATTAAAATCCATTCCGAAACCCTAAAAAGTCCTCTGGGTTCAAGCTTCCATCAGCAAAGCAACTGGGATGACTACCATTTACACAGCAGTAGAACAAATGCTGCTCCCTGACCTTCAGCAGTTAGCTTCTTCCTTTGGAGAGTGGCTTCTATCGCCAACTTGCATTGGGAGAAATTCTGAAATTTGCTTTGGTAAAACTCAGTTGTCAAATCTTCCTTGAAACCAATTTTGTTTTTTAATTGTCTATTCCAAAGATTTAAAAGCTCTCAATTTTCTTTCTTGTTCTCTACTAGAGTTTTGCATCCTACTTCATAAGTGAGAGTTTATTAATAGGTTAACATTCACTGCCTTGGTGAACAGGTAACTCACACTTTTAATGAACAACTTCAAATAATTTTCTTGGCTATATATTTCCTTGCAGACTCAACATCCTTTGCAAAATCCAAAAACTTTCTTGCATTCATATTTTCATTTTTTTGTGTTATCTACTAAAATTGCTCCCTGGCATGGAACTTCTAATCCCAAGGGAGGCGCCATCTCTTATGTTTGGTTTGCTAAGTGAGGCCTACAGCTTCTGAGACTTTTGGGTATGTACCCCCTGGGGCTCAGTGAGGAGCTCCATGTCCACTCTGTTCTTTGTCTAAAAATCTTATCTTTCCTCCACTTTTGGATTCAAAGTCTGGATTAATATTTTCTCCTGCATTAAGAACAGAAAACGAAATTTCTTTGGGGAGGTTGAGGGGGTCACTCTTTTTTTTTTAAACGGGACCAACCTCTGCTTTTTCTGTTGTTCAGCTTTCTCTTTCATTCAAAATTTATCAGAATTCTTGGAACAACAAATGTCTTATAAAGAGTTTAAGGTAGTAGAATGAGCACATGCATCTAATTTCATTTCCTCCAGAAAACCACATGACATTCAGCAAAAAGATTCTTTTTTAAAGACATGAATTCACAAGGATGAAGGGAAAAAGAGAAAGGAAGAGAAAATAGTAACAAAATTTTGGATGTTGGAAAACATGTGGACACTTAGTACCTGCTGTATACTAAAGAATTTGGCTGGTCTTTGTCTTTGATTACTGGGAGGGAAATTCTAAAACCCTTGGAATTTCCCCAGTGAAAGAATTATCTTTATTATTCAGGAGCCTCTAGGATAACAACTGAGTTTGTGATAATGAACTGATTTAGGAAGAGCCCCTAGAAAGCTTCAGGATGGGGCCAATGATATGATTATAGGCTTGAGATTTTGAACTAGCCAGACTTCCAGGGATGGGGCTGGAGACTGAGTTCAATCATGTTGTCAGTGATTTAATTAATCATGCCTAAGCTATGAACCCCCGCCCCCAACCTTTGGATCTCAAAACTCTTTGAATATTGCTGGATGGTGATTTGTGCTCATTCTATTGTATATATTCTATTGTGTCCCAAACACCATAATGTACTTGTTACTAATCCAATTTTTTGAGATGAGAGAAACACATCAATTAAATAACATTGCTAAGAGTGGAGTTGGTCTTTCTTGACTCTAAGCTTGTTCTTCTTCAGATACTATTTTATTAGCCATGGCCTAATTTGTCAAATAAAAATAAAGTGAATGATAAAAAGATGATAAAAAACATAGAAATTAAGAAATATGTTCCCAGTTGATATCAAATCAAAGAGTAAACTCAAAATAGAAAACACAGAATGTATAAAATGAAAAAGAAAACATTTCATAAGAACACCTATGGGACACAGGTAAAGCTTTACTCAGAATTAATAATATTATATACTTTAATCATTTTGGTATAAAGTCAAGTTAAGGAATTAGAAAAAAGAGTGGAGAAATAAAGAAAAAAGAAAAGTTATAAAGAGTAAAGTTGAAACCCAAAATAAAATAAAAAAAAGCAAAATAGAAAAAAAATCAGAAGTTGATTTTCAAAAAATAAGTCAGTAAAGTAAGTACAGTTTAGGGAAACACATTAATAATTATTTTTAGTGAGACAACATAAAACAAATTAAAAATAACACATTTTAAACATAAAGACTTGCAATATTGTGTAAGCAATAAGATTATGTTTATGTTGGAAGAATTGTATGATTTCTTTTCCTAAATATAAAATCATGAACTTGATCCAAGAAACAGTTGCAAAAGGATAGTAATAAAGTTATATAAACGTTGAAAACCTAACTAAAAATTTATCATTAACAAAGCACTCTGTAGCTTTGTATAGTAGTTCTTTATTCATTACCACTAATGTATAGGGCTAAATTGTAAGAATAGGTTACAACTTACCTGTTCTACTGTAGGTAGATATTTGATTTCCAAACACAATTGCAAATGATGCAATGATCATTCTATGGGAGCTCAATTTATCCATGCTATCTTCCCAAACAAACAAAACCTTGTTTCCTATTTGAATTGTTTACATTTTTATCTGAACAATGTATAAATTCTTGTTTTCTGTGTATGCTATGAAAGGGTAGTTCTGCTGCCCTAATGCCTCTGCATTCCATCCTTCTCCAATAAATAAAAACAGGCACTTAAGAGACATGAGAACAATAAATCCTGACATACTATCGTGAAGTATAAACACATCAAAGCAAAATGAAAGCATCAAAATTTTCAGAGAGATAAAGTAAATAATATATGAAAAGAAATTAGAGACAAGGAAATCAGGCTTCTCAATAGCGACAATACATATAAAAAGAAAGCCGACTAATATTTTTAAACAACTAAAGAGAATAGTATAGAAATTAAAGTTTCACAAGGCATATACCTTATTTTTTCCAGCTTTACTGATACAATTGCTGTGTAACATTGTGCAAGTTTAATAGGTTAAAACTTGTTGATTTAATACGTTTATATGTTGCAGAATGATTACCTTCATAGCTTAACCTGACACCTCCAACACATCATCACATAATTGCTATTTTTGTGTGTGTGTTGGGAACATTCAAGATTTACTTTCCTAGCAACTTTAAGTATGTAACAAAATATTATTAACTATAGTCTTCATGCTGCACATTAGGTACCCAAAATGTATTGACTTTGTAATTAGAAGTTTATGCCGTTTGACCAACAAATCCTCCTCTCTCCCCACTGTCACCTGCCCCGTTGTTGATAACCACCAACTGTCCTCTTTTTATAGATTTCACATAAAAGTGATATCATACATATTTGTCTTCCTTTGTCTGACTTATTTCACTTGGCGTAGTGTCCTCAAGATCTATCTATATTGTTGTCAAAGGCAGAATTTCCCTCCTTATTGTGGCTAAATAATACTTTATTGTATGTAGATAGCACATCTTCTTTAACCACTTATCTATTGATGGACATTTAGGTTGTTTCCAAACCTTTGTTATTGTGGATAATGCAACATGAACATGGGAGTGTGGACATTTCTTCAAGTTGATGTTTTTATTTCCTTTGGATTTATAGCCAGAAGTGGGGTTGCTGGGTCACTTGGTAGCATTATTTTATTTTTTTTATTTATTTCATTTTTTTTCATAATCCCCTGCATTGTTTTAATTTTTTGGTAAGACTCCATACTGCTTTCCATAGTGGCTGCCCCATTTCACATTCCTGCCAATACTGCACTAGGGTTCCCTTTTCTCTATATCCTCACCAGCTCTTGTTATCTCCTGTCTTTTTTTAAAAAACAGATTTTATTTATTTATTTGACACACACACATAGAGAGCACAAGCAGGGGGAGGGGCAGGCAGAGGGAGAGGGAGAAGCAGGCTCTCCACTGAGCAGGAAGCCCAATGCAGGATCTCGATCCCAGAACCCTGGGATCATGATCTGAGCCGAAGGCAGACACTTAACCAACGGAGTCACCCAGTCTCCCCTCTACCATCTTTTTGATGATAGGTATGAGGTGATATTTCATTGTGGTTTTGCTTTGCTTTCCCTGATGATTAGTGATGCTGAGTACTTTTTTCTTGTAACTATTTTCCATTTGTATGTCTTCTTTGGAAAAATGTCTATTCAGATCTATTGCCCACTTTCTAATTGGATTTTTACTTCTTCCTTTTTCTTCTTCCCCTCCTCCCCTCCCCCACCTTGTCCCTTCCACTCTTCCCTCTCCTTCTTCTTCCTGTTCTTGTCCTTGAGTTGTATGCGTTCTTTAGATATTTTGCATATTAAACCTTCATCAGATATACAATGGTTTGCAAATTTTCCCCCATGCTGCAGATTGCTTTTTTTAAACTTGACATATATAATCAAAAAGAGATTAAAGGATATCTTTTCACTGTGTTGATTATTCCTTTTGCTATGCAGAAGCATTTTAGTTTGACGTAGTCCCACTTACTCGTTTTTGTTCTTATTGCGTGTGCTTTTGTGTTATATCGAAAAATTTGTTGTCAAGACCAATGCCCAGGAAATTTTTCCCTATGTATTTTTCTAGACGTTTTAAGTCTCATGTTAAGTCTTTAATCTATTTTGAGTTAATTTTTGTGAGTTGTATAAAGTAGGGCCCAGTTTCATTCTTCAGCATGTGATTATCCAGTTTTCCCAACACTATTTATTGAAAGTGTCCTTTCCCATTGAGTATATATATTTATATTTATGATTATATCTTCTTGATGAATTGACCCCTTCACCATTACATAATGTCTCTTGTTGCTGTTCTTGATTTAAAGTCTATTTTGGGGTGCCTGGGTGGCTCAGTGGGTTAAAGCCTCTGCTTTCAGCTCAGGTCATGATCTCAGGGTCCTGGGATCAAGGCCCGCATCGGGTCTTTCTGCTCAGCAGGGAGCCTGCTTCCTTTTCTCTCTCTGCCTGCCTCTCTGCCTACTTGTGATCTCTCTCTCTAATAAATAAATAAAAATCTTAAAAAAAATAAAGTCTATTTTGTCTGCTATAAACATAGCTACCACTGTTCTTTTCTGATTTCTACTTGCATAGACTATTGTTTAACACCGAAGAAAGTCTCTTATAGGTAACAACATATCATTGGGTCTTATTTTTTTAAATCCATCTGTTCACTTTAAATCTTTTTTTTTTTTTTAAAGATTTTATTTATTTGACAGAGAGAAACACAGCCAGAGAGGGAACACAAGCAAGGGGAGTGAGAGAGGGAGAAGCAGGCTTCTTGCTGAGCAGGGAGCCCAATGCGGCACTCGATCCCAGGTCTGTAGGATCCGAAGGCAGTTGCTTAACCAACTGAGCCACCCAGGCACCCCTCAGTCTATATCTTTTGATTTTAGAATCAATCCATCATGTTTACAGAAATTATTGATACGTAAAGACTTACTAATGCCATCTTATTAACTGTTTTCAGGTTCCTTGTTTCTTTCTTCTTTGCTATCTTCCTTTGTGAAGTGATAGTTTTACATAGCAGTATGCTTTCATTCTCTTTTCTTAATCTTTTGTGAATTTACTATAGTTTTGCTTTGTGGTTATGATGTGTCTTACATAAAATATCTTACAGATACAATTCTGTTTTACACTGATAATAACTTAAGACAACTGAAAACTCTGAGGTGTTAGTATATCCAAAAGATGAATTACTACAAATGAAATGTCTGAGATAAATGATACATATTTTTAAAATCTAAAAAGAACTTTACAAATGCCTAAATTTCTGTCTTTACCTTTAATTTGTGGTTTTTCATAGATTAGGAATCTGAATTTCTTAACATCTATAATTCTTCCTGTCTTCCTAATTTTCAGCCTAATGCCCCTGATTATTTCTTTGTTTCTTTCCTTCAGATCTCTCCACTGCCTGCCTGTTAATTATTGATATGTCCTAGGACAGTGATTTACACTATGTAATACGAGCACCGCTTGTGATATAGCAGATGATTTCATGTGCTTTTTCAAGGAACACATTTATTTAAGTACATATTTATTTTAACATGCATTTATAAAAAACAATGGTACCAACATATTAGTTTTGTCTCACATACATTTACATGACAAAATATTTATTTAAATAAAATAGTCAGTGATATACGATCAGGTAATACTCCAATTTGGAAAAACAACATAGGTATTGGGAAAGTGGTTTATGTTTTAGAGACACTACCATAGTGTTATGTCTTGCTCACCTTCACCTCTTGGACTGTCATTGCTTCCTTTGCTCATGATTTTGAAAACACTTGAGCAATGTTTGTCATCCAGCACACAGTGAAAAAAAATTAGTTTTAATTTCACTTGGAGTATGATAAACAAAGTGACACTTGTGAACTTCCTACCATGATAATTTAAAATATATCTTGACATGAGATCTTGAAGAAACTTGAGAAATGGAGGGATGGATGGGGTCCTGAAGGTATCTGAAAGACATGGGAAAGAAAAGAGAGAGCGAGAATATGTATGAAAGACCACAATGATAAACATACAAGAGCAAAAGATAACAAAGGGGAATGGAAAAAGAGGAAGAATGTGAAGACATGTAAACCTCAATCTGTGCTCTTTTGTATCAAGCATTTACTTGGAAACTGAATATTAACTCCTTTATAAGAATCAAAGTTGTGGGCTGTACAAGTCTGTAATTGTAACACGCATTTCAAATTCCATGGTTCAGAAGTATATCACTTTGGGGCTTCCTACTTTTGTATACCAGGAAAGTAACATCCATCGTTTTGGATAAATTTTGTTGTACTTGGAACTACATATTCATACAGTTTTTAAAATTTTGCCTCTACTATGTGGAACCGTAGATTAGATAATTAAGTGTACAGAACTGGTGAATTCTTACCTAAAAATGTGCAATATATGAAATAAAAAATGGAAAGTGACTGACAAAAGCAATGATACGTAATATATGCTCTTGTTTATAGCACGATGGTGCTAATGTTTATAGTAAAGTTAGAGTTCTGTTTGTAGCCAGAAAATGCTACAGTACTAAATTTACTTTTTAATTATATGAAATTACATAATTATAAAGAAACACTGGGCCTACCAACTTTCTTTGCAAGGGTCACATTTAATGATACATAGTTCTTATATGTTCACATATCAGATCAGGATTGCAAAATGAACACTGAGAAATGCCCAAATATTAGAAAATTAAGCACATTTTTTTTTAAAAAAGATTTTATTTATTTGACAGAAACACAGCCAGAGAGGGAACACAAGGAGGGGGAGCGAGAGAGGGAGAAGCAGGCTTCCTGCCGAGCAGGGAGCCCGATGTGGGGCTCGATCCGGGGTCTCCGGGATCATGACCTGAGCTGAAGGCAGTCGCTTAACCAACTGAGCCACCCAGGCGCCTCAATTAAGCACACTTTTAAGCAACACAGATCAATTTGAAATTACAGGGAAGTTGGTCAATAATTTTGATCTGAATGAAACAAAAATACAAGATGTGGAAATATGTAGAATGTAGCTAAAGCAGTGTTTCGAGTTGTAAACAGCTATATTAAGAAAGAAGAAATACCTTGAATCAGTACATACCCTAAGCATCCACCTTAAGAAACTTTAAGAAGCTAAGAACAAACTAAATACAAAGTGAACAGAGGAAATAATAAAGATTAGAATGAAAATCAATAAAATATAAAAGAAAAAGCAATAGATAAAATCAATATGACTAAAGGATTATTATACACCATGGCCAAATGGGATTTATCTCAAGAATGTAAGTTTGGTTTAACATTCAAAAATCAATTAATGTAAAAAAAATAGAATAAAGGTAAAAAAGCATATGATCTATCTCAATACATGTAAACACTTGATACAATCAAGTTCTACTTAGGGGCGCCTGGGTGGCTCAGAGGGTTAAGCCTCTACCTTCAGCTCAGGTCATGATCTCAGAGTCCTGGGCTTTCTGCTCAGCAGGGAGTCTGCTCCCCTGGCACCCCCCTTTCCCCGCCTGCCTCTCTGCCTACCTGTGATCTGTGTGTGTGTGTGTGTGTGTGTGTGTGTGTGTGTGAAATAAATAAATAAAAACTTTTAAAAAAAAGATCTACTTATAAAAAATCCGACAAATCCCTCAAACTAAGACTATAAGGAATCTTCCTCATTTTAATAGAAGGTATCTATGAGAAAACTACTACAAATATTGTAATAGTGAAAGAATGAAAGCTTTCTGCCCAAGGTCAGGAAAAAGGCCAGGTTGGCAGTCTTTACTTTGTTCAACTTTGTATTGGAAGTTTTAGCCAGTGAAATCAGACAAGAAAAAGAAATAAAAATCCTCCAGACTGGAAGGGAAGAAATAAAACTGTCTTTATTCAGAGACAACATAATCTTGTATTTAGAAAGCTCTAATGAAAATAGAACAAAACACTTAGAATAAATAAACAAATTCAATAAGACCATAGTATACAAGATCAAGCTGAATATAGAAACAGCAAGAATATTTATATATAACACCAATAAACAACCCAAAATTAAAAAATAATTCCCATTTATATTGGTATCAGAAATAATATATATTTAGGGATGAGTTAAATGAAAGAAGTGTAAGACTTCTATACTGAAATTTAAAAAACATTTTAGAGAAATTAAAGATCAAAATTGTGGTTTTCAGCCAGGGTTGATTTCTTCCCCCCTAAGCGACACTGGACAGTGTCTGCAGATAATTTTATTTTTCACAACTGGAAGGATTCTACTAGCGTCCAGTGGGTAGAACTAAGAGAAGATGATCCTACAATGCGTGGGAAAGCTCCCTGAATAAATATGACCCAAAATGTTAATAGTACTGAAATTGAGAAACCTTGATGTAAATGGCATCTGATGTTCCCAGAATAAAAGACTCAATGTTATTAAGATAGTGAGTCTCTCCAAATTGATCTATAGATACAACACAATCCTCTTATCATAATCCCAGCAGGCCTTTTTTCCCTGGAAGTTCACAAGGTGACTCCAATGTTTATACAGAAAGGCAAAGACTCAGGATAACTGAAACAATCTTGAGAAAATAACATAGGGCAGGGTTTATGCTTCCTGGTTCCAACCTTACTGTAAAGCTATAGTAATCAAGAAAGTGTGTTACTGACATCAAGATTGATGATGTAGATAAACAAGACAGAACTGGGAGTCCAAAAATAAACTCTTACATTTTTGGTCAATTGATTTTCAACAATGGAGACAAGGCAAGTCAGAGGAGTAACGGATGCCTCTTGGTAAGTGCTGCTGAGACAGTTGGATACCCACATGCACAAAGATGAATTTAATCTCCTACTTCACACTCTGGACAAACAGTAACTCAAAAAGGATCAGAGACCTATATATAAAATATATATCTACGTTACTTGTCGAAGAAACTTACGAAAACATTTTATGCCCATAGGTTAGGGAAAAACTTCTTAGATAAAACCCCAAAGGTACTAACCATAAAAGAAAAAATTGATACATTGGACTTCTAATTAAAGTCTTTCACACTTCCAAGACAATGCAAAAATAAGCCACAGACTGGGAGACAGTATTTTCAAATCATATATCTGGGAACAGAATTATATTCAGAATTTATAAGGGACTGTTACAAAATCAATAATAAGACAACCCAAATGAAAAATTGGATGAAGGTATTTTGCCAAGAAAGATACATGAATGTTTAATAACAAGAAACTTAAGGATAAAACTCCAGTTCTCCAGCCCTTTAGTGGGATACAATTAAGTTCTAGTTGTTCATAGCATTAACTTGTTTGATAATACATGACTTGTTACCTTTCCTTCTCTGTTTCCCTCTTCCCTCACATTGTACTAAAATTTCTTCCTCTACTGTGTTTTCCAGCTGTGGCAGTCTGTTTTGCTAGTTCCTTCTCTAAAATCCATTCCCCCTTCTTTTTGGACATTTGAATACCAAGCTATCAGTTAAATATTGCTTCCTTTTTTGTAGCTATGTCATATGAGCAGAATGTAGCACAAGGTGAGCACAAGCAATGAGTGTATTTCCGGGTCATTTAAAAAATATATAAAGAGAGAACAAGCAGGGGGGAGGGGTAGAGGGAAAGGGAGAGACAATCTCAAGCAGACTCCTTGTGGAACATGGAGTCTGACACCAGGCTTAATCTCATCTCTCTGAGATCATGACCTGGGCCAAAATCAAGAATTAGACATTTAATTGTCTGAGCCACCCAGCTGCCCCTTTCCAGTGATTTCGAAATATAAATCCCTCTTTCGAAAGTCTAGCTCATTTTCTCCTCTTATATGACCAAGAATTATATAGCTTTGACCATGTAAATGAAAATACCATTCTGTAGAACAGCAGAGAAAAGATAGAAGGATCTTAAGTCTATAAATAACCAAAGGAAAAGGATGATGACCTTGCTGGCCTAGAGTCTGTCAGATTGTTAAGGAAAGAAAAACTGCTGTATCATTTAAGGATCATTTTTTGGTCTTTGTTGTTGTTTGTTGTTTTTAGGAAGCAGCTAGCCGGCTTCCTACTATGTGATCTATTATGTCTTCAGTTTCTTTTCTACCACCTGTCTTATTAAGTCAGCTGATTAGTAATCGACAGTGACCTCATTGACTACCAAGTTTAAGAAGGACTTGGAAATTTTAGTAACATATTTTCCCCCAGATTTCTTGAAGTCCTAATAGTTTTGTTTTGTTTTGTTTTTGTTACTCTGTGCTGTGTAATTACATGCAATGTGCCCTGTAAACCATCAAGATATTGGCTCCTGAACCCAGATTCCTTGGTCTTTTTGTGTAGGTATTAGCAGCGAGGAGAGTGGCAGCAGATGGCGTTTCCCCTGGCAACTATGTTTCTAAGTCACTAGTTCCTGTCAGTACCCTGCTTGAAGGTTACAAACTTGTAGGCAGTTTAATTCCTTTGACAGACTTGTTGAAGAAACAGCTGAGAGGATCTCTGGAGGCAGAAGCCTTCTAAAACTGTCAGCCTCACTGCATCCAGTTCATTTGGAGGACATTTGGTTTTGTCAGGGCTTCAGAATCAAAATCACTTCTGATGTATCATAAACTAGACATAACAAACTCTTGTTCTCCGTTGCTTTCTCACTCAGAGAGGCAGTGCTTAAAATGACAAGGCTACAAATACCAGCTCAGTCAACACTTAAGCTAGGTGGTTGTATTCTGGTGACAAACACAGAGAATTAGTGGGCGAGAATATCTCCCAGATGCTTTGTATGTACTGATCGTTTAGTGAGATAATAATGACCACCGTGGAAATCTGTCTGCTCCAGTTTGGAGAAGCATCCCTGTCTATGGCAGATTGGGTTCTCCAGGAAGCAGATTCTGAGATGCTGTGCAAGGTGTTTATCAAGGATTACTCTTGAGATCAACTTCCATGTAAAGGGAGGGAAGAAAAGAAAGAGTGGGCAGAGGGAGAAGCTGAGCTGCCATCACCAACAGCCTCATTTAAGCCCACAGAGTGCTTCAAAGCCAGGTTGTCTTTAGCTGACTTTCCCTGTGGACAGAGGGCTGCCCCTTCATCCTCCATGTTGACCAGTCATTGGTATGCAGGCTGCCTCAGGAAATGGCTATGGCATAGAAAGGGCACATTTTTTTTTAGTCACTTAATTTCCAAAGAAGATTGATTGCTTTTAACCCCCTGGTGACTACCTTTCCAGGAACTTTGGGAATAAGAAATAAGGCTAAGAAACTCGGAAGGAGGGGCGCCTGGGTGGCTCAGTTGGTTAAGTGACTGCCTTCCGCTCAGGTCATGATCCCGGAGACCCGGGATTGAGCCCCACATCGGGCTCCCTGCTTGGCGGGAAGCCTGCTTCTCCTTCTTTCACTCCCCCTGCTTGTGTTCCCTCTTTGGCTGTGTTTCTCTCTGTCAAATAAATAAAATCTTTAAAAAAAAAAAAAAAAAGAAACTCGGAAGGAGAAATTTGGATGACTCATCACAGTATAATCTATCTCCGTCACTAAAAGAACCTTGTGGTGAGTCCAAATGACAGTTTTTTCCATTACTTTTGGGTTCTTCCTTACCACTGGTAGAAGTGGTGACTTAATCTCTGCAGTTAGCTATCAATACTTATTGACTATGGTACCAGTGAACAAAATGTCCCAGTCTAAGTAACTGGGATTTGTAGATGGCACCAGCTATTCAACGATTCTTTGGCTAAAACATGTTAGGTTGGGAGACTTGGCTGGTGTCTTCCTTCCACTACGCTTCTTCCTTTAATTAGGTGATTTGTTCTGTTATTCATCATTTACATGCTGTGTTTGTTCCAGGTAGAGCAATTTTCCTCGTTAAAACAGTATTTTAAAATGTAAATTATTATTGGCCTCTGTCAAAATTTGCCAAAAGTACAATGTTTCAAATTCAGATCTATTTCTTTAACTTTAGAGTACATGGTGTTTGCTTAGTCTGGTGCCTAAGAACACAGAAGGTACTCAATAGGTACTTGTTGAACTTATTTGAGTCATACAGAATTTCCTTACTGAAATGTGAGTGTCCTAACTACTTATGTTTTATTTGCTGTTTCACAAATCTGCAAATGCTTGAATTTCAAGAATTCAAAATGTTTTTGGAAATGCCTTTTATGAGATGTCACTTAGAAAATATCCTCTGTATTTTTGAACTAATAAAGACCATTGTTGTTATTATTATGGGACTTCTGTTTAAAATAATAAGAATAGATACTGAATAGTTTGAAGAGAATTTACTATGAAGTTATTGGTTGACACAGAATCAGAGGGGAGGCTTGAGAAACAGCCTGGGGCCTAGGCAGGCCCTAGGGAATCTCCAGGGAGCAAAAAAGCAAGCATTAATAATCTCAAAGGCCATCAACACAAAATACATGCACACATTTTATTTTTTTTCTTTCATGCCTTCACTTAAAATTCAAATACTAGATTGGATTGATGGAGTTTGACCATGTGCCTATTTCCTATGTGATAGCTGTCTCTTGATCTTTTTCTTTAAAAGACTTTTAAAATTTCTTTGAGAAAGAGAGAGAGAGAGAGAGAAAGAAAGAGATAGTGATAGCATGAGCAGGGGTAAAGGCAGAGGGGGGAACAGGCTCCCGGCTGAGCAGGGAGTCCAACACAGGGCTCCATCCCAGGACCCTGGGATCATGACCTGAACAGAACGCAGACATTTAACCACCTGAGCCCCCCAGGTGCCCCTGTCTGTTGATCCTCTTTATATACCCATTCTGTTTTCTCATCTCAGCCAATGTCAGTAGTTGTTCACATTAGAAATCTATATGTCTTGTAGTGTTTATACACAGTTATTGCTACAGATATTAAGACATTTTTTTATATTAATCTAACACTTGTCCACCTTTCTACTTAGACCTTGACTCCCACCATGTACACCAGTAAGAGACTGCAAACTTTCTATAGCACAGACTAGCATATCTTGTCTATTTTATTATATCTATTTTATACAGCCACTTTTGTTGCTGCAATAACAAAAGCTATCTTTCTTGTCCCCAAACACCCAGGAGAGTTCAATCACAATTCTAGCCAGAGTTAAACATTTATGCAGGCCTATATATTTTTTTTCAACATAATACATACATATATTTTTAAAATGCTGAATCCTATTGAAAGACTCATAATGACAACAGGATTGCATCATTCTTCTCAATTCCATGGCCCAACTACCTTGACATAAATGTTTTTAAAATGTTTTGCTATTTTTTTGGACATTTTCCCATACACATGTTTTATGTGCCTTTACTAACATCTTTAAAGTATTTATGTGAGACTTTATGTATTGACTTCTTATTCTGTCAAATATGGGTGCACATCTTCCTGGTAATTGCCCTTTCAAAATCCTCCTAATGGAGGTCTGCTCCACTTATATAAATTCCTTTGAAATTCCTAAATTCTCTCTGTTTTTCTGAATCGATTCTTTTTTCCTCCCTCTTTTCCTCCCTCCCTCCCTTCCACCCTTCCTCCTTTCTTTTCTCTTTCATTTTTCTTTTCTTTCCTTTCCTTTCTTTTCCTTTCTTTTTTCTTTTCTGGATTATTTGCTTATTTATGTTTTAAACTCATCTTATTGGAACTTTCCCTCAAGTTTTCCATTGCATTTGGCCCTATATCTTTACTAGTGAGCTGTTCTGCTGATTGAAAGTAATTGTAAAGTGTTTGACATGTTCACAGGATATGGTTCTATTTTTTCTGAGCTCTTTGGTTTTCTCCTGAAATACCCATACCTCATTTGGGTACTGAGTTTTCTGCATAGTTGAATATGCATATATACATTTGGTCTCCTTGTTTTCAATAGAGCACCCAATTCAACATTCTGCTGTGAGTAATGCCCCAATTTCAAAAATTCTCTGATATTTTTCTTTATGGAAACAACATCTACTTTTTGCAGAGGTTGGAGGGGGGTTGGCACATGGCTATGTATAAATTAGAAGTGATGGTCTAAGAGTGGAATAGCCAGAGTCCATGATAGTTTTATAAAATTCCTTTATTTCCCACCCTGTGTCTTACCCACATCTTTTAAATTGTCTTTTTTTTTTTTTAAAGATTTTATTTATTTGACAGAGAGAAACACAGCCATAGAGGGAACACAAGCAAGGGGAGTGAGAGTGGGAGAAGCAGGCTTCCCGCCGAGCAGGAAGCCCGATGTGGGACTCGATCCCGGGTCTCCAGGATCATGACCTGAGCCGAAGGCAGTTGCTTAACCAACTGAGCCACCCAGGCGCCCAAATTGTCTTTTATTATATCTCAAGTCTCTAAGGTTTTAGGATTGTCCTGTGACAAACTGGCTTGCTTTTTTTCAAGGTCTTTTTCAAGGGTATTTAACTTTCCAGCTTTCACTAATCTTTTCAATTTCAAGTGAATATTAAGAATCATTTGATTCATATATAATTGAATTGTATGAAAAATTATTGGATATCATATAATGTAGATACTTTTTATCCACTGAACTTACTTTTCACTTATTCATTCACTTATTTGACCAATAAATGTGGTGCTAGGCACTGTTTAGGTGCTTGGGATACCTAAGCAGTGAAGTAGTGATGGAAAGTGAAAAAAATACTTTCTATGTGGAACTAGCTTTCTAATAGCATATTCAGACTATGAATTTGTTTTAGTGCATATGTTGTGTTTTACATAGTAATACAACACATAATCCAATACAGTACACTATATATATATATATATATATATGTATCTGTATTTTAAGAACTACCCTATCAGCTAGCAATTGCATTATTAGATATTTGTGCAAAAGATACAAAAATATAGATTCTAAGGGGTATGTGTACCTCAATGTTTATAGCAGTATTATCAATAGCAGCTAAACTATGGGGAAGCCCATGTGCTCATTGACTGATGAGTGGATAAAGAAAATGTAGTGTACATCTACAATGGAATATAATTAACTCAGGTATAAAATTGAATGAAATCCTGCCATTTGCAACAACATAGATGGATCTAGAGTGTATTATGGTAAGTGAAATTAGTCAGTCAGAAAAAGACAAATACCATATGACCCTCACTCACATGTGAAATTTAAGAAAGAAAACAGATGAACATACTGGCGGGGGTGGGGAAGGAGAGAGGGAAGCAAACCCTAAGGGACACTTAACAAAAGAGAACAAGTACATTTATCTTCATTGAATTTTGTATTGTTCAATATATTTATTCACTTTATTGTTAATAGATGTCAGAATGGCTTCCATTTTGCGGTTTTGTTTTGTTTCTTGCTATTGCAAACAATAACCATGTACTTATTCTGGCACATGTGTAAGAATTTCTATGGGATTTATATATAATACTAAAATTGTTGTGTCATAAGGTATGGGCATATTTAACTTTCCTAAACAATACCCATTTCTTCTTTTCTAGACCAGCAATGAATGGAAATAATTCTTCTTGTTCCACATCCTAGTCAACACTTGAAATTGTTTGATCTTTGAGTTTCGGGTTAGAGTGATTGGTGGAAATGAAATCTTACTCTGGAGATTTGACTCCCTCCCCCAATTATCAATAAGATTGAGTGACATTTCACTCATTAATGCATATGTTCTTTTGTGGTTCATTTTTGAAACTCTTATTCCTTCCTTCCTCCCTCCCTCTCTTTCTTTCTTTCTTTCTTTCTTTCTTTCTTTCTTTCTTTCTTTCTCTCTCTCTCTCTCTCTCTCTCTCTTTCTCTCTTTCTTTCTTTCTTTCTTTCTTTCTTTCTTTCTTTCTTTCTTTCTTTCTTTTTTTTTTTAAGATTTTCTTCATTTATTTGAGAGAGGGTGAGAAAGAGAGCACAAGCCAGCGAAGGGAGTGGGAGAAGCAGACTACCAGCTGAGCAGAGAGCCTGATGTGAGGTTTGATCCCAGGACTCTGGGATCATGACATGTGCTGAAGGCAGATGCTTAACTGACTGAGCCACCCAGGTGCCCCCCTATTTATTTTCTGTATGTGTTTTTGGAATGAGTTGGGTACTTTTCCTTATTGACTTTAAAGTCTTCCTATTGTATTTACAATAGTAATTTGTTATATATTTTGTAAACATTTTTTTCAAGGTTGTGTCTTAGCTTTCCATTCTTTCCATCATTTTTTTTAAGGAACAGAAATTCTTAATTTTAATGCAATAGAATTTGTCAGTCTTTTCCTTCGTGGATTGGTTTGGTATCTTATTTAAGAAGTCTTTCTATCTTTCAAGATCATAAAGATATTGCCATATATTGTATTTTTGAAGTAGTATAAGTTACATTTATTAACATGTAAGTATTAATTGACTTGGAATTGAATTTTGTGGGTTGTGTGGTTGGTTCCAACTTATTCATTTATTAATTAACCATTTATGGAAAGCCACCCTCCTATGACCTTCACATGTCCTTTCATGTATAGCAAAAATCAGAAAATGAAAGTATAAATCAGTCTCACTTGTGAAAACAGATTAACATTTCTAAATCAATAATTAACAAATGGAATGTGGGATGTATAAAAAATGAAAATATCATGACAAGTTCTGTTTATTCCAGGAGTGTACATTTGAAAGCATTAAATAATAATAAAGTGATTCAATAGACACATGAAGGGTTTAAAGAAGAAAAACCATTTAATTATTTTAACAGCAAAATCTAAAGTTAAGCATAATGATTTAAATTCTCACAAAAGTAGATGATCGTAGCATGTGTGAAGTCCAAACACTGAGCTCCAGTTTTGCCAATATTTTAGTTTTATTAGGTTTTCTTCCAGTTAACCCTGCCTTCAGTTAGACATTGCGAGATTAGCTTATATAAAAGTTTGTTCATATTTTTGCATGTTGTTGATTTTTTTTGCTAATCAATCTGTATTTCATCTAAGCTATTTCCTTATAAATAATTTATCTTTATTTTGGCTACTTTTTAGATAATTGTCTTCTCTTATGTTTTTGAAAATTTTGCTAAGTTATGCCTAAGCGTGACATCTTTTATTTATGCCTCTGGCATAAATGTATCTAAAGCACTGTTTTGGAGAATCTGTATCAAATTTGTACCTTTCTCTGTGTTCTCTTTCTTTTGGGACTTTAGTTATTAGACATTCTCATTTTGTCTTCCATATCTGTGCACTTCTTTTTCAGCCTACGATTTTTTAACCTGTGCTACACTCTGAGAATTTTCTTTTTAGTTCTATCCTCTGTTCAGTAAATTTCTCTTTATATGCATCTTGCTTGTCATTTAACACTTCATCGATTATACTTCTCACATTTATATTCAGTGATATTTCTTCCTGCCTTTTCTTCATTTAACATATTTTATTAGTTACTATTTTTTGGTTCAGTCATTTCATTTCAGCTGTACTTAATTTAAAATGTATATTTTATATTCTCTATCCAACAGTTGTAATATCTAATTTATCTGATATTCTTGATGATCTAAAGCTTCTGGTTCTTGCTCTTGCTCTCTCTGGCTCATTGGTATTTGTATTACATTGTTACATTATCTATCACATTACTTAGTGTTGAACATTCATTGTGATGAGGCTTTATCTGCAGGATCCCTGCCTGGCCTTTTTGAAGATATGGCCAATCAAAGCTAGTTTTCAGCTTTTAGTAGTCTCCTAAAAGCTAGAAGTATGACCGTGATGAAGTCCTTGTCTTCCAGGAATTCACAACAAGGACAGATAAAGGAACAAGTGCATCAAGCTCTATTAGTGTCATATTCATAGTCACTGGTATACCTGTTCTTCCCCCTCTGTACCTTCCCAGCTTTGGATACTTCATTCTCTACTATTTTCCTACATTGCTACCTGTCTGAACCTTGAAGGAAATTTTTGTTTTTTCTTGTTTATTTTCTAGGGTATGTAAAAAAGATGGACAAATAGAGAAAAATTGCTTACAGAAGGAAATGGAGGGAGAATAAATGCTCAGAGCCAGGTCTACTGCATACTGTAAGTTGATACATGAGAAGGGAAAAGAGGGAGATCCAGAGAGCATCTACATTGTCCAATGTGGTCTAGAGGAAAGGGGTTTTCAAAGGAGATTTCCTCTGGGTTATAAGTTGATGTCAATCAATGTTCTTAGAAAGTCCAAGGTAAAGATTCAAATTCCATTTGTGTTTATTTTTCACCGACTATTGGTTGAACATATACTTTATGGTCAGTATCTTTTTGCATCAAGGATGAGAAACAGCAAACAACAGAATAAAAACGCTATTCCCATGGGTTCTACACAGTATACAAAGTGCTTTAAAAAAGGGAATAAGTAAATACTATTTTAAATTGATAAAAATATTAAGATGGAAATGAAGCAGAGTAAGGGGACAGTGATGGAGGGAAGAGTGCTATTTTACCTACGGCAACAAGGTAAATCTCTGTGATTACATGACTTTTGAGCAGAGACCTTAATAAAATTGTTGGATCTTGTTTCCATGAATACGGTGTTGCACTAGGACTGAGCTATCTGGGAGATTCAAGTTCTACTAGGGCTGTAGTTATAGTAGATGTAGGTATAGGAGTCTTAGGGGGAGGACAGCTGTCAAGCTTTGTTTAATGGCTTTATGAAAGGCTTATAAGAGGGGACTAAAATCTCAAAGGTGATAACGGTGTTAGGCAGTCAGAGGAGATAGAAAAGTGCACACAAAGACAACAGTATATATAGAAACATAAAACAGTGTGGAGAGGTATTGTAATAACTCTGTTTGCTCTAGCCTGTAGGGTTATAATGTACTTAAGAGATGCAAGCAGAAGCAAAACCAAAAGTATTTCTGTGACAAGCTGCACAGGTTGGATATTACTCTGAGGCCAGTAGGGGAGAAAATGATTTTAAGCAAGGGAGTAACAAATTCAATGTTATGTGTTGGGAAGATCATCCCACATGTTGGAAAGTGGCCAATTTATAAAGAGCAGATTGAAAAGAGACTGAAGTCAGAAAAACTAGTTAAATTTCTGTATTTATCTAAACATAGACATAGTTCCTGATTGTGATTAATTCTACTAATGTCTAATTTGAATATAGAAACTCTCTCATGACATCGGTGACAATTATACAAATACAGTGCAAATATTGTACATTTATATCATTAATTCTTCTTGTGGATTCACCTTATCCCTTTCTTAGGTAGGCCACAGATCATTCATTCAGTATATATTTATTGTATTTTTTCTACCTAGCATTTGCCAGGCATTTTTCTAGGAACTGGTCATACCACAGAAAATTGGCTGGAATAACAAGGAAATTTGTTATGGAACATCTGATTATATTGCTAGTACTTTTTAATTTAACTCCTACTGACCACTTTCTTGTCCATATTTCCATCTATCCTTGATGGTGTTTGTTTTTCCTTTGGACATCTTGATAAGTCATGTACATCATCATAAACATAATTATTACAAATATTCCTTTTGGTATTGTACACATCCAGGCTTTTTTGGTAACTCCTAACATTCAATGGTTATATGACAGGATTAGTTGCCTCCTGCTGGTCTTCACTGCATCTTTTACAAGTAAACTCGCTTTAATCTTCAGGAATTAAGTGTCCTGGTCTTTAAAAGGTCAGTGTTCAATGCTTTTCACTCTCACAGATGAGTCTTGGTCACAAGTTGTCTGAACCATCTGTTGATTCCAAAGAAGGCTGCTGTTTGATTGCCTTGTATTCTCTGCCTCCAGTATTTCTGCTTTGTCTGTACTTTTCCCTCCAAAGCAAGACATTAAAGTTTGCTTTACAAACCTCAACATGCTGTTTCTCCTTCAATTTGTTTGCAATAAATGGGGTTCTTTAGCAAAACATTTTAACTTCACACAGCTTAACTTCTTTCCTCTGAGTATTCCTTACTGTGTGAAATGTTTATCTTCAGAGCCCTTGTAATTCTGCACTCTTGGTGATCACTTTATATTGTGACTCAGAATCAATCCTAACATCATCACCCCATGCTTCTTCTAGATGCAGAGGGTACCATTACAGATCTATCTGGCATTGAGTTAACTATTAGCCCCTTTCATGTTCACTGGCTGAGTAGTCAACAGTTGACACATAAGAAATAAAGTTCTATATAATTTGGTCTTTATGCTTTGCCTGCTTGGAAACAAGTAACATACATTTTATGTTCCAGAAGGAGCATCACTAACTTTATACTACTTTAACACATACCAATTAATCCAAGTTCCCAAGAAAGAACAGTTATACATGTTACATTTCTTTAGATTTCATCAGAAGAAACTAGAATGTGGTAAAAGAGCATGGGTTTTAGAGTTTTACAGATACGAGTTGTTATTAACTTTGTCATTTCCAAAGTATATTTCCATTTCCAAAGTGGCTTTAACACTTCTGAGTCAAACTTCCCACATTTTTAAAATAAGGATAATAATATTATGATTCAGATAGTGAATCTGAATGTATTTCTAAGAGTTTTTTTTTCAATTCTTGTATATTTATATGTTTATTGCAGTTTATACTGTGTTCATCAGATTCAAAAGTATCACTTGGATTGGGATTAAGAATTGCATTCTATTTCTAGATTCACATTTTTCTTTTTATTTTAGAAATAGGATTTATTTCTGTACTTAGTTAAGATGTTTATATTTCTTCTCTGAATATTTTCTTCATCTTTGTTTTAATTGAATTTTGGCGATCCCTTCAGGGCAATTGATAGACATAGAGGTAGCTCTTTTACTTGTTTTTCCTTTCCTCTCTTCTCCTCTCCTCTGCTTCCCTCTCCTCTCCTCTTCTCTCCTGTCCTCTCCTCTCCCTCTCCTCTCTTCCTTTTCTTTCTTTTCTTCCCAATATCTAATCTTTGAAATGATCTAGAGGTAGAATAGGTTTTAGCTTTGCTTTTCATTGTTTTATTCATAACATTTCTCTTTCTCCTCTCTAAAAACTTTTTTCTTTTTGGTGGTCTATACCAACCTACCTCTTACTCTCTCTTACTTTCTGAATGCATTAGAAGTTAGCTCATGCTCATCACTACTATTCCTGTCATCATTCTTAGAATAGGTGCTTAATTACAAAAATTATCTCAAATTTCCATCTATCTCTACTTTCATGAGCTTTGTAATATGACTTTGCTGATGCTTCTCAGGAGTTGTAAAGTCTGTTTTTCTACACCTCGAACTTGGGTTAAACTTGTAACTCAGTTTAGGTAGTAGAATGTAGTAGAAGTGCCATCGTTTGTTTGGAGCCTAAGCCTGAAAGAGCCTGGCACACTTCTATTCTCTCTCAGATCTCTGTGGCAACTGAATGTACGTGGGTTAGATGTTGGAAGTATAAGAGACCAGTGCTCCTAGCTGAGACCCTGGACTTCTGATAGCACTCAGCCAAAAACATCAGGGCCAACCAGCAATTGACTCAGAGCTGACCACAGATGGATGGGTAATCCATTCCAATGCCAAAATATCAGCAGAACTGCCCAGATGACCTACAGCTTATCAGCAAAAAATAAATGTTTATTAATGTATGAAACTGAGGTTTTGTGATTTTTATTCAGTATTGTTGTAGCAATAAATAGCTGATACAAGAATTAGTTGTGGGGAAATAGAAATCACAAAGTTATGCAACACAAACATTATAAGAACGCTAATAATGAAATCTGAGTTTTTGATCTTTCTGTCGTACACAGAATGTCTTAACAGTTTATAAAAGCAAGCGATAAAGATCACACAAAAATCCAAGCCAATCTGGACAATTCCATGTCAGAATTCTTCAGTTATTACCAAAGTTACAAACACAACTGAAAATTGTAAAATAGAAATAAAGGCTTGCCTTTGGTATGGGAAATGAGAAGTGTGAGAACAGCATAACAATGTTATTAGGATGCTCGGTATAACTGCCGTGTGTAGTAGTTTCTCAACCATTGTTTCCACTTCTTCCTGAAACTTATCTCTATACCTGATGAACTATACTTATTTTCTCAGCCAGTCCCACACACCAGGAATGAGAACATTGGGTAATGTCCACAGACAGCTGCAGAAAATGTTCAAACTGAGTCAGAGAAATAACCTTTTCAATTCTTATATATCTGCTTGGTTATTTTAGCAGTCTACTATACTTGCTCAGTTTCAATCTTTAGTTGCTGAATATTCTTTTTAAGGTTGGCCATCTGCGCAAAGTGGAAATCCTGAAACACAGTCCCACAAAACTGAAAATCTGTTAAAATGTTTTCAAAATACTTTGGCTTAGGGTAATGAAAAATGTTAGAAAGAAAATTTGGTCAGTTTGGAATGTTTGGGTTCTACTTGACATGAAGGAACTAAAGCGGTCTCAGTCGCCATGCTCATGTGAGCCCATGTGCACATCACTTTGAGATCTTCTTCAGTCACAATTTCTAGAATTTCATATGTACAAACATGCCTCCTCTTTTAGTAATGACAATATAGAATTCAGAAGGGAATTAATTTGATCCATTTAAGCACAACTTGGTAATATGTAGTTAGAGTGTGAGCTTTAATATTACTGAAATAAATTAAACCTCCAATTTTTCTGCTATTTGGACTTGTGAGGTTAGGGCAAGTTGCTGAATACCTCAGATGTGAAATGGAAATAATATTGATTACCTCAGTGTTTTGGCTATGCTTCTATTTTTGTTTGTGGAATGAACTTCCACTTACATCACAGTGCCTAAGAAAAAGTTCTCTGTCAATTCCTTTCTTCCAATTCAAAAATCCAAAACCTGTTCTGCATTGATTTAGACATGTTTTTATTTTTTTCCTATAGAGACATTTCCCCCTAAGATCTCTATTAATTCCTGTCTAATCTATGAACTTTGCTTGAATGTTATTGATTGGTTTCAATTTTGATTCCAAACATCTGTTGTCTAATTAAACTTTCAACCATTCAAATTGGCAAACATATTACTCATTTTGGCAAAATTCTCTTTATTGTACTCTAAATATTTTCTTTTCAATAGATATTCTTAAAATATTTGCAAAGATTTGGAGAAAGACTCCTCTTTACTCTTATGAAGAGGATACAATGTTAACAACAGAACAGAAGATACCACATATTGCTAACAGAACCCAGTAAATTGAGTCTGAGAATATCCCTTAAAATCTCATTAAAGAAGATATAGATAATCTGATTAGTCTTGAATGTATTACAGAAAAAAAAATTTGTAGCAAAAATCTTTTTAAAAAGACCTTCCAAAATAACCCTCCAAGCCCAGATAACGTTAATGGTAAAATCTACCCATATACTTAAAGAATAAACAATACCAATTTACAAAATCCTCCCAGAAAACAGAACTGATTGTGTAAGAAGAAACACCAAGTAAACTACAAAAGAGATCCTAGAATTAATAAATGAGTTTAGCTAGACTGTTGGATAAATATGTATGCCACATCCATATACCTATATAATAGTGATGGATAATTGGAAGTTATAATTTTAAAGTTATCTTTTAAAATAGCACCAAAAAGGAAATAGCTAGATATCAGTCCAATATTATCTGAGTAATTTTCACAAAACACTGATAAAAAAATCAAAGGTAGCCTACATAAATTAAGAAATATACCCATATTCACATATTGAAAGATTCACTTTTGTTGAGATATCATTTCTTATAATTGATCCCTGGATCCAACGTAATCATAATTGAAAAACCACTAGGGTTTTTTTTTTTAAATAGATATTGACGTGCTAATCCTAAAATTTCCATAGAAAGACAAAAGAACTGGAATAGCCAAAACTGAGACTCTTACATTTTGCAAAAAGAACAAAGTCATAGGCGTCACATTGCTTAATATCAAGAATTACTGTAAGTAAAGCCACAATAAACAAGAATGTGGTATTGGCAAAAGGATAGACACATAGATTAATCAACAGAATGAAGAGACTAGAATAGACCCTTACGAATATATTCAACTGGTTTTTGACACAGGTATAAAAGTAATTCAATAGAGGAAAGATATATAGCCTTTTCAAAAAAGTGAATTTGTTTCATACCTTAACACCATGGCAAACACACACACACACACACACACACACACACACACACACACACTTAAGATAGATCATAGATCTAACATGTAAAATTTCTTTAGAAAGGAAGAAAATAGGAGGAAATATATTATAATGGGTTCATTAAGTAGTTTTTAGAAATCAAAACCATGACCCATAAAAGAAAATATTAGTTAGTTGCACTCCACCAATATTTTAAGAATTGATCTGTGAAAGACACTTAATGCAAAGGAAAAGACAACTTAGAGAATGGGGAAGATATTTGCAAATCATTTATCTGATGAATTACTTGTACTGAGACTATATTAAAACTCCTCAAACTCAATAATATGAAAACCAATAGCATAATAAAAAATATTCACTACATTTGAACAGACATTTCATGTGCAAATAAGGACATAAAAAGATGGTCAATGTCATTAGTCACCAGGAAAACACAAAATAAAACTACAGTGACATACCACTACATGCATATTAGAATGCTTAAAAATTTTTTTCAACTGGCAATATCAAATGCTTACAACAATGCAGAGCAGTTCTCATGATGCATTGCTAATGGGAGTTTGAAATGAGACAGCCATTTGGAAAACAATTTGGTAGGCCTTTTAGGGTTAATACTTTAAGTATTTAGTTTTTTGCTGGCTATCAGCTGGAGGCCCCCCTCAGCTCCTAGGGGCCACATGTAGTACCTTGTCACCAAGGGGTTCCTAACATGACTGCTTACCCCCCTAGCAGATGAGTGCTGCCATTTTATATAACATAATCACATAAGTAAACACACATAGCCCCATACTTCTTTGCAAGTAACAGGTCCCATCCACACTTAAGGGTAAAGGAACACACAAGAGTGTGAACACCAGGAATTGTGGATATAAGGGGACACCGAAGAGTGTTCATCAAGAATCCCTTGAGAACAAGTCTCCAGTGGCATCCTATGTCTTGTTGCTTAGAGTAATTTTGGCCTTTCCAGAGACCTCTAAAGGATTTACATATGAAATAACTAAACAGCAGAGATACTAAGTGACTTAAGTTTCCACCAAAAGAGTGGAGAAGCCTGAATGTCGTGCAGGGGCCATTTGACTTCAATCCTGTGGTCTTCACCTTCTACCATAACTACCAGCAGACTTAGAAAGGAGATATATCCTACAAGAAGATGCTGCAGATCCATCAGCTAAACACTGTTTTCAGAATATTGAAACTGCCACCTGTCAACAATTTGGTATCACTTCCACCCTACCACAGGGTGACAAGGCCCATTTGCCTGTTGGATTATTGCACTGGCTTCCTAACTTGTCATTTTGATTCTGCCCTGCCATCTACCCTGCCAACACACAGTGTATATCATCAACACATTAAACTATGTTTCATCTTCAATGAGATCATGTCACTCCTCTGCTCAAAATATTTTGTTGTCATTGTATATATATGTGTGTGTGTGTTTTTATATGTACATATATGTGTGTGGGTTATATAGTTTATATATATATATGTATGTATGTGTATATGTAAATGTATATTACAAGGATAAATGGAGACAAGAAAAGACCAAAGATCTTGTGTTTCCTGGACCAAAGACCTCTCCATTTACCAAGTCATTTCTTTACAAGAATTTCTCTCTTTTTTTGTATGTAGAGAGAGCTCACACACAAGTGGGGGATGAGGGGAGAGGGAGAGGGAGAGAATTCAAAGTAGGCTCCACGCTGGGTGACACAGGGTTTGATTCCACAACCCTGAGATCATGATCTGAGCTGAAATCAAGAGTCGGATGATTAACTGCCTGACTCACCCAGGGGTCCCTAGAAAAGACATTATTCTTGATTATGTTCCTTGGAAGTTAAAGTTTGAATTATGCTCCCGAAATGGGGAAAAGCGTGCTTTACTTTGTTTAACTTTTTTCATGATCTAATGTTACTACAGGCAGTTTAGAAGGAGATATGTATCGTATCCCATACTCAGTCATTTATTCTGTGAATAAATTACTTCCACTCTATGCCTCAGTTTCTTCAAGTGAAGAAAACCTATATTATAATCATTTCCAAGTTGAAACATGTTTCAATTCTATGAATGGCAATAAATTTAGCAAATCCTTGGAACTGTGTTCATCCAATTAAACTCTGCAGTGCCATAATTAAAAAGGATTAGATACAAATATAAAACAGAGTTTTCTGTTTACCCTTAGAGAAAGCCACCAGCTCATGATAAAGACAATAAACCTGCTTACATTTACTGCAAATAACTTTCAGAATATGTATTTGATGTTCTTACTGCGTTACAAATATATTCCAGTTACTGTTTTCTTGGTCTGGGATATACATCACACTTGGAGTCATACCTAGAGAGAACATTCCTGCTCTTCCTATATGCGACCTACCTTTTGATTTCGTTGCTTTGTTTTCACCACTGACAACTGTAACTGAAGTCTAATTTACACTTACTTCTTGGCAGCAAGTTTGGTTTGCATAATTCACAGAATCTGTGTGATAGAAGGAAGTTTCAAGGTTGCTTGGTCCAAATGCCTAAATAGTACTTTTGGTCTGTTGGTTTCTTCCAAAAATTCTTAACTTATTTGAAGGGTGAACCATTTCAAATCACTCTATTTTTCAAATTAAATGTTTTAAAATGAAATATACAACAAATAGAGATTTAGCTTCTGCTGTTCTCACCAAAATCTTCTCCCATCACTCATCTCAATGAAACTGATGCTTGGTAGTGAATCCCAAATTAATGTGCTTTCTTCACCTTTTGTACCTGACAGATCAATCACTTTGCCTAAAAAGCACAGTAAGCTTTCTCACTTTCTTGTCCCCTCACCCTAACTTTTTCTGGTACTTTATAAATTATATATTTGGGTGATTATTTGGATAATCTATCTTTCCTTATTATACTGTAAGTTCCATGTATTCAGGAAACATGTTTGTGTTCCTGCTCATCACTTTATATTAATTACACTTTATGCTTACCCAGAACAGGGTCTATGTGCATACATACTTAGCGTTTATCAAAAGGGTGAATATGTAAACTCGTGCATTCTTCATAAGCCAGTGTAATAGCTCTCTCTATAAAACATTGTTTAATTTTTTCCTCCTATTCCTTCACAACTCCTATCCACACTGTTTACTGCCTCCTCTGGACCCCCATCATATCATACATGCCTACTTAGTGCATTTGTATGTGTTGGAAATACTAGTTTAAGAAAGTCTAATTTGGACTTATTTTGCTAACTACAATGTCTGAATATAATCATTCATTCAGCAAAGATTTCTTGAGCAGTTAACCTGAACCAAATAATATTTATAATTAGTAAATATTTACCCATCATTATAAACCAGTATTTAGCTCTGCTTCTGACTTATAAGCAATAAATATCCAATAATGGTGTGCCAAAGAAAAAAATGTATGATGAATCATTTTGCACATCCCTCTCTGCTAGCACATTTGTGCACATAAAGCTGAATAATTGAGAGAAGTTAACAAATCAGTCATGAAAGGATGTGAATTTTGCTAAAGGGAAGTGGCTTATGGTTTTTCCATCAACAATAAGTTAAATGGCCCAGGGTTTTGGTATTTGAAGGAAAACAATTATGATTTTAATTTTCTTTCTGTGTTTGAATTATTGTGCAATAAATGCATATTCTTTAGAGAAAATTTATCAAATGAAAGCATTATTAAGTGTAATTACCCTTCTCAGAGATAATCAATATACACATTTTAGTACATAGTTCTTCTAAAAGAAAAATTATATTTTAACCCAATTCAAAAAATCTCAAACATACTGATTTGTACTTGATTTATTATATATATTATGTGTAATATAAATATATGAGGCCTATATATACTATACTATATATACTATGTATATATGTATACTAGGCATATATATATATATATACATTTATTTGTAAAGCCTTTTTAAAAATATTGTTTCACAGATCTCTGATTTTCATTCCATTTTCTTCTACTGTTGACATTTTGTCAAAGTTTATATAATTCTTTCTTGGGCTATGTCCAATCTACTGATTAGCCTATCAATAAAAACAGCAACAACAACAAAACCCCCAAACAAACCAAAAATACTCTCCAACTTTGATACTGCATTTCCATTTCTGGTATTTTCATTTTTTTAATGCTTTCCATATATCTGCTGAAATTTCCCAATTTTTTCATTTATGTTTTCCACTATTACCGCTAGATCTTTTCATATATACATATATCATAATTGTTTTAATTTCCTAGTTTGATAATATCAACATCTGGGCTATCTCTAATTCTATTAACTATTTCCTCTCTTAATGAGGACTCATATTTTATTGTTTTTTTTAAATGTGCCTTGAATTTTTTATTGAATTGCTAAACATCGTATATGGAAGAGCTGGAATTGCAATAAATGATATTTATGCTCACAAAAAAAGCACTCTTCTATCAGACTCAGAGTGTGTGGAAAGCAAGGGGGTATTCAGATCTAGTCTGTAGTCAAGATGAGTCTGGACTTTGTCATTGTTTTGGTTATATTCAGTTTACCAGAGTCTTCTAATTATTATTGAGTACAGTACAGATCTTTGCCTTATCAAGCTTTGGCATTAGAATGCCTGGAGAGAGTGTTTGAGTTCTCTTGCTCTGTCCTCACACTTCAGCTGCGCACACAGCTGTGCTTCCGTATTGCTCTCCCAGCAGTAGATGGACACTTCCTTGTCCTGTGTGTGATGCTTTGAAGTGTCTCATACTTGTCCTACAACATCCTCAGACTACAGTAGTTCTGGGAGGGTTCCCTCACAGCTCTTTCTGCCCCTCTCTCCTTAGAAGGTATCAGTTACCTTGTGTTTGGTTTAAGGAGGAAAAGAGAGGGCTTCTCTCTGTTCTTTTGCACTCCACACAGATTGTAGAAAGCATGGCATACCTGTACATCAGAAGGGCCTCTGTCAAATCGCCTCCATCAGTGGTAGATGGACACTGCCTCCTCCCCAGAGTGGGGAAAGGCCCAAATTGTAGGAGAGTTTCCTTTGGTTCTCCCAATTTGCTCTTTTGCTTGAGGAGGTCTTTCTCAGTTCTCCATTCTTATGTCCAGCCTTGACCATGGGCACTAGATGAAGATTCATGAAAAAAGTGTCAGTGGATGGCTATGGAGATCCCTTTTCTCTGGAGCTCCTGGAGATTTCTAAGCTAACATGTCAGCCTACACTCAGCTCCTAAAAATGTGTTACAATTTCAGCAGTTTTCTTCTAACCCATGTGTAATTGTTTAATGTGTCACCTCAAATTTCATATGTTGAAATCCTAAGGTGATGGTATTAGTAGGCATAGCCTTTGGGAGGTACTTCAACCACTGAAAGTAGAGCCCTCATGAATGGGATTAGTGACTTATAAAGAGGCTCCAGAGAGACCCCTAGTTCTTCCACCATTGACCACACAATGAGAAAGAGCCAGCTGTGAACCAAGAAGAGGTCGCCTCACTCAATAATGCTGGTTCACTGATCTCAAACTTCTACTCTCCAGAACCAGCAGAAAGAGATGTTTGTTGTTTATTAGTTACCCAGCCTGTAGTATCCAATATACAATACAGTGATTCACAATTCCATATATTACTCAGTGCTCGTCATGGTAAGTATACTCTTTCTTAATGCCCTTCACCCATTCCACCCATCCCCTTACCACCTCCTCTCTGATAACCATCAGTTCATTTTCTATAGTTGAGTCTGTTTTTTGGTTTATTTCTCTCTCTCTCCCTTTTATTCTTTGTTCATCTGTTTTGTTTCTTAAATTCCACATGAGTGAAATCATATGGTATTTGTCTTTCTCTGACTGACTTGTTCTGCTTAGCATTATATTCCCTAGCTCCATCCATGTCATTGCAAGTGGCATGATTTCATTCTTTTGATGGCTGAATAATATCCCATATCTTCTTCATCCATTCATCTATCGATGGATACAGGATGATTCCGTAATTTGGCTATTGTAAATAATGCTACAATAAGCTTAAGGGTACATATATTCTTTGGAATTAGTGTGTATTCTTTGGGTAAATACCCAGTAGTGCAATTACTAGGTCATAAGATGGTTCAATTTTTAATTTTTTTTGAGGAACTTCCATACTATTTTCCACAGTGGCTGCATCAGTTTGCATTCCCACCAACAGGCATAAGGGTTCCTTTTGCTTCACATCTTTACCAATACTTGTTTCTTGAGTTTTTGACTTTAGCCACTTTAACAGGTGTGAGATGGTATCTCATTGTGGTTTTGATTTGCCTTTCCTTGATAATTAGATGTGTTGAGAATCTTTCCATGTATCTATTAGCTATCTGGATGTCTTCTTTGGAGAAATGCCTGTTATGTTTCTGCCCATTTCTAAATTGGATTTTTTTTTGGTGGTAAGTCATGTAAGTTTTTTATGTATTTTGAATACTAATCTTTTTTTTTTTTAAAGATTTTATTTATTTATTTGACAGAGAGAAACACAGCTAGAGAGGGAACACAAGCAGGGGGAGTGAGAGAGAGAGAGAGAAGCAGACTTCCCTCTGAGCAGGGAGCCTGATGCGGGGCTCAATCCCGGGTCTCCGGGATCATGACCTGAGCCGAAGGCAGTCGCTTAACCAACTGAACCACCCAGGCGCCCCTGGATACTAATATTTTATTGGGTATGTCATTTGCAAGTATCTTCTCCCATTCAGTAGTTTGTCTTTTAGTATTTTTGGTTGCCTATAGTTTTGTTTTGTTTTGTTTTTACCATGCAGAAGGTTTTTATTTTGATGTGATCCCAACAGTTTATTTTTGCTTTTGTTTACCTTGTCTCAGGAGATGTATCTAGAAAGATATTAGAGCCGATGTCAGAGAAGGTCCTGCCTGTGCTCTCATTTAGGACGTTTATGGTTTCAGGTCTCACATTTAGGTCCTTAATCCATTTTGAGTTACTTTTTGTGTATAGTTTAAGAAAGTGGTCCAGTGTCATTCTTTTCCATGTCACTTTAATTTTCCCAGCACCATTTGTTGAAGAGACCATCTTTTTCCTATTGCATGTTCTGGTCTTATTTGTTGAATATTATTGAGTATATAATTGTAGTTTTATTTCCAGGCTTTCTGTCCTGTAATTTGATCTATGTATCTATTGTTTATCTCAGTACCAGGCTGTTTTGGTTACTACAGGTTTGTAATATAACTTGAAGTTCAGAATTGTGATACCTCCAGTTCTGTTTCTCTTTTTCAAGATTGCTTTAGCTAGTTGGGGTCTTGTGTGTTTCCATACAAATTTTAGGACTGTTTGTTCTAGTTCTGTGAAAAATGCTGTTGGCATTTTGACAGAGATTGCATTAAATGTGTAGATTGCTTCCAGTAATATAAACGTTTTAACAATATTTGTTCTTCCAATCCATGAACATGCACTGCTTTCCCATTTGTTTGTGTTGTCTTCAATTTCTTTCATTAGTGTTGGGTAGTTTTCAGAGTCCAAATCCAAATCTTTCACCTCTTTGGTTAAGTTTATTCCTAGGTACTTTATTATTTTTGGTATATTTGTAAGAGGGATTGTTTTCTTAGTTTCTCTTTGTGCTGTTTCATTATTGGTATATAGAAATGCAACTGATTTCTGTACATTGACTTTGTATCTTATGACTATACTGAATTCTTTTATCAATTCTAGCACTTTTTGTGGCATCTTAAGGGTTTTCTATACATAATAATATGTCATCTGCAAAGTGAAAGTTTTACTTCTTTCTTACTGATTTGAATGCCTTTTATTTTTTATGCTTTTGTCGTTGTCTGATTGCTGTGCTTGTCAGAGAGGCAGTAACACCAAATTGGAGGGCTCTTTCCCTGTGTCGTTCCTGAGAGGCTTTTCCTGACGGGCTGGGCCTGCTATCAGACCAGCTGCCTGCCTCCATCCAGCTCACTGCTGGGACTGCAGTCGGACAGGTGTGTTTAGTGACTCTCCTCTAACCCCAAGGCAGGAGTCACTTGAAAGGGTGCTGGCTTCTGCTTGGACTGTTTGCACACAGCCGGGCTTGTGGCTCTGGTTTGAAGAGGCTCCAGCCAAGAGCGTGTTGGAGGCAGCAGGGTGTGCAGTGGCCACGGGGTTTCTGTGTGGGGGAAAGAGGACATGCTGCATCACCAGACCTGACTGGCTGGTGCCCACTGGTCTGCTGTGAAATGAGACCTATAGCCATCGCCACCAAGACCAGCCGAAGTGGATTTGCAAAGTGCATGCGGGCAGGGTATGCAATTTTAACACACTGGCTTGCTCAGACTGAGCCCCCTGATTTTTAAAATTCCGGACTTTACGTTCCACTGGTTATAAGAACTTGTAAAATTTGCCCCCTTTCCCTAATTTTCGAAGCCAAATGTTATGGTGTGAAAGTCTGTTTCTCTCCCCTCTCTGTGCCTGGGAGTGCCTCCCTCCCCTCTCTGTGCCCGGGAGTGCCTCCCTCCCACAGACAGCCCCCAATCTGTGTAATGCCCCACTGCACCTCTTCTCCCTTACCCTCTACCATGCGTCCTCTTCTCTAACTTTAGTTGTGGAGTTTTTTCTGCCAGTCTTCAGGTCGTTTTCTGGGTTACTTATGCTGATATGAATGTTACCCAGCTGTGTTGGTAGGACAAGGTGAGCTTAGGGTCTTCCTACTCTACCGTCTTCCCAGCCTCTTGACAGCTTTTAAATTACTTTCAAAGTATTTTTGTTTAAGTGCTAATAGAATAAAAAGCTTATAATACATAAGTTAAATTAGTCTTGGAGTGTTTTTGAGTACCTCTGATGTGTCTGATTTCATTCAAGACATTTTGGACACAGTGGTAAATACATCATTGTTTTTTCATCATAGGATTTATGCACTAAGGCTGGGACTATAAATAACCTCAAAAATCGTGCAAGGGTTGTTCTTGATCATACGCGTGTATAGGCATGCTTAGACATGTAAATTCAGTATACACACTCTAAAGAAAGAAGTATGAAAAGAATGAATTGCTTGTTCTTATCCGGCAATAATAAAACATCATGCATCATTGGTGTATAAAAAAAGTGAATGTGAGAGCAAACAAATGCAAATATATTGAACTTTCCAGCCATCAAAAAAATTCAAATTAAAATATTAAGGTAAGAGGTCAATCTATTATATAAATTTTTTAATATTTTATTCATTTATCAGATCAAGAGAGAGCGAGAGCACACATAAACAGAGGGAGCAGCAGGCTCCCACTGAACAAGGAGTTGGATGTGGGACTTCATCCCAGGACTCCGGGATCATGACCTGAGCGGAAGACAGACGCTTAACTGACTGAGCCACCCAGGCATCCCAGATGTCAATCTATTATAAAACAGAATAAAATAAAAGAGCTCCAACAGAAGAACACAAGGTCTCAGGGAACCTGTTGCTGTGTTACATAGTTTTGTGTGTAAACTGAAACAAACAACTTGGAAAACAATTTAACAATATAGTTTAATAATTATAAGGTATTCATATTTTTATATAATTCTATTCCTTTAAATGTATACTGGAATAATTAGTAGAAAATGATGATGTTTGTGAACAAGAATGTTTCTTGTATATTTGTGTCTAATAAAACATAATATGATATTGTTATGTATTATTCTCCATATAGCAGAATAGTAAAATGGTAAAATTACTTTTATACTTCCTATCCTACATTGTATTACTAATCCCTTTTGCAAAAGTCAAAACCTTAGCATACTTTATCCTTCTGTAATCACAGACACTTGAATTAAATGTCTATCTATAACTTCTTTCCATCAGTATAACCTGCATTTCTCATTCCCCTTCAGAGATTTGTCTGAGTTAACTCCTACAAAAGAGGCAATGAATATATTCTCTTCTAAAGAAAAGTTAAAAATGAATGGAGATTTTAGTTAAATACAACATCTAGAATAATTAATGAGCAAGATCTTAAATGCTCACAACTTCAGGGCCCCAGCAGTATGAACTCTGACCCAAAGGATTTTTTCAAGGTTTATGTTATTATGTTTAATTTTTATTATGTCCAAAGTGCAAAGCAATCACAAAGGAAATAATAAAATTCACTCTCATTCACCCACCCAGAGTCAAAATTCATTGCAATGTCAGGACATTGGTTGTACCTAAAAATGGATGACATATAATGGAATGAAAAACTGTGTGTTTTTTTTAAATTTTACTTTATGCCTTGTGTTTTTTTTCTAAAAATTACAAATAAAGAAAGCTGATTTTATTGTCTGCTAATAAGCTGCTTCAACAAAAATTCTACTTCAAAATCTTTATGCAGTTTGTAGTATTTTAGCAAGATTGAAATAATTATGTTTCTAATGGGATTTGAAAATCATAGTTTTGGTGCTTGTAACAAGGTCAATGACAGTCGGCCATTGTGGATCAAATGACTTTAAAATTTAAGGTAGAGGATATGAGACAAATTTATCTGTGTAAAATCTTTCTATTACTAATCAAACTTTGTGAAATTAAAAAGAGATGTGATTCATATTTGTCTACAAACATTTAGCTTTGCTTTGATGATTTCAGTGTAACTTCTTAGATTAATCACCACGATTGTTAAACAGGGTAGAAAATTGATGCAGATGCAATAAATGCTTGCTTATTTTTGTTTTATTTAGTCTGTGGGTATATGTTTTGTAGAGACCGTCTGCTACCTGGTGGGTACCCATTTTACTTTCTTTCTAAATATATTGCTAACACTGATTAAAGAACACTCAGTTTAATTCATCAATGTGGGAAACGGCCACCTACTGTTTAACATATCTAAATCTACTTTCTGTCATTAAATCTCTCCATGTACTGAGTGTATTGTATGGATCACTTCTATAAAAGAATTATCATCTATTCTGAGCACCCCTCTTATAGATGCTTAAGATAATTTAATCTCAGAACTAAAATTATGTTGATATTAATCAAATTTGTATAGATTATTAATATTTTGAACATTTTAATACTTCCCAAATTAAAAAATCCATTAATATACATATTGTTAAAGGAAATAATGATATCCAATTAAGATATTGTGTTAAATAAATGAAATATTGAAAGTAAATAACCTAATACTGTATTTAAACTATAAAATACACTCAATAAATGTCACTTTTTAATTTTTTTCCTGGGCATTCTACAATTACAACCACTTAAAGAAAAGAGAAACAAAAAATGAAATAAAGAATATGATGTAATAAAAATTATGATCTTAGATTTTATTGCATCCACTTTTATAGCATTTTTACAAAAAGAATTTATTTTTGTTATGTTACTATATATAGAATTCTTATAATATGAATAAATATTTTTTCTTTGTTTTGTTTATTATGGATTCTTCTATATTCTATCTTTCCAGAACAAACTACATAAAACAGAGAGGTTTTGTTTCTTTAATATTTGGTAGGAATCTCCAATTAAACTGCCAAGACCTTATATATGTGTGTGGGAGGGTATGTTTGTGTGTAAGAATTGTGTTTGAAATACTAATCAAAACTTTTTAATATACAATAAGCTATTCCTGTTTCTTACTTCTTCTGGATTCAGCTTAAGCAAGCTATTGTTTCTAGATATTTCCACAGTCCCATTCATATAAGTTTCAGACTGGAACTTAGAAAGTATCTACATCATACATATTTTTAAGAGAGATTGTTAACTTACTTCATGCAAAGAACTTGAATATAGTAAAGATCCAGAAAATATTCACTCATAATCTTATCGAGGGGTTAATAAAGCTGACGACCTAATGACCTTTGTAACTCTCTTATGAAACGTACTATAGGAGCTTATTTGTCTCTGAACAGCATGGTATAAATATTATGTTGAAGTCAAATATGAAGGAAAGCAAAGATAGTAAACATTCATTAACCACATATTTCATGTAAACCATTTCTTATATACTATCTCATTTGATTCCTTCAAGATTCTTGAAAACTGTTTTAGGGAAGTGGAGATTCTCATTCAAAGTCGCACACTCAGTAAGTATTCAGCCCTTATTGGAAGCCATATCTGCTAGTTTACCAGTTCACTATTCCTTCTATTCGCCATACACAATTTCTCCCTCCGCATCACCCAAATCCTGTACTTGATCTAAAAAACTAGATAATCCATGGTATGTGATCAGTAAAAATATTATAGTGAGTGCAATATATTATATAAAAAATAGAGGACTGGCTTTTTCCTATTAAGAAGTCAAACCAGAAAAACAAATGCTCAGCTGAGTCTAGAAATATTTAGCGAGGAGGACTGTATTTGAATGAGCATAAATTGGTAGGGGTTTTGTTTGAAAGGTATGCATTACAATACTATGTATTATGTCACAGATAATGGTTACCACATGGTTTAAATCCCTTTTTTAATTTTCTGTTTAGAAGACAGGATTCAGTACCGGAAAGAGCAAGGCTGTGTCCTGAGTTCTGGTCTTTGTCTCCCACATTTGGTTGGAGTGCACTGGATGTCATTTCTGCTCTTTGGGTCACTAGCTCTTTGATTTTTAGTTTAGGGAGTTGAATGAGACAATTTTACTTGAACTGGTGATATCACCAAATCTTCTTATTTTCTTGTCACTGCATCACAATATGCCAACCAACAGTTTGTTTGAGGACCAAAGAAAAAAGGTATATAAAGAAAAGAAGAAACTATTGTATCATTATAAACACAATGAAAGGTAAACTCCCTTCCTGACGTTTGAAAGGCAGAGACCATATTCTCCAAAATAATACTGGCACTGCCTGGAAACATGGAAAACAAGCCCTCAGAAACAAAATGAATACAATTTAAAAATTACCTTACCCTTAGGGCCTCCCTGTTGTGAGATGGTTTCAGCAAATCTCAAGTCTATCAAGCCCGCCTGAGTAGTTAGTAGCCATTGTTTGGAACAGAATCACATTTAAGCATTATAGAAATTTAATTTTATGTGTTTAAAATATTTTGATATATAAATATATGAGAAACTGAAGGGCTGTCCAGTGATAGGTTAATGAAGCCATTTCATCCTAGAAATATCTTTTGGTGCTAAATCTGTGCTAAAGCCTATTTGTTGACTATCAGTGGAATGTTAAGAATAAATATTAATAAGAAGAAATGACTGTTACACCATGTTTTTGTTATTGAAAAGAAAGGGAGTTTTTTTTAGCCAGACTGATGAAACAAAAAGAGATAAAAATCCATGAATCCCCTTCATGTTCAGTGAACTTAAAAAACTGATAATTGGGGAATATGTCTCTTTTTGTCTCTCTTTTAATTCAGATTTTTGAGGATTTGGGATTGGAAGGGAGTTGGCTATCAGTGAGCCCTCGATCCATTTTTCTCCTACCTTCTGTATTTTGACACAGTTTTTACTTGATTTGTGATCTCATCAGAAAAAAATTCTCAATTCTGTTACATTTTTTATGGCAATTGATATTACTTGGATTCTTATACTAGTTTATTTATTGATATGTCTTACTTTTCTGCATTTGTGTCTTCTATCTTTTGTTAATAAATATTTTACTTTGAAAGAAGAGAGAGGTTATATACGCTATTGTTAACCAAATATTGAACGATAATATTTGTATTTGAGTAGGAAGTAATTTTCAAAGATTATAATTTTTTTGAAATAACCAAATACCTTAAATAAAACCCTCTATAGCATTATTTTAATAGTAAAATAGGAGTACAGTTGATACTTGAACAACATGAGGATTAGGGGTGCCAAACACGTTTTATCCCATTGAAAATCCATGTATAACTTTTGACTCCCCCAAAACTTAACTACTTATAGCCTACTATTGAACAGAAGTCTTATCAATAACGTAGTCAATTAACACATTTTTTAACATTATGTGTATTATATACTTATCCTACAATAAAGTTAGCTAGAGAAAAGAGAATGTTGCTAAGGAAATTAGAAGGAAAAGGAAATATGTTTCCATATTGTATTCATCGAAAAAAAGTCTGTGTATAAGTGGACCTGCAGAGTTCAAACCCAAGATGTTCAGGGTCAGTTGCAATCTGAATTAAGGAACAAATGAAGGTCTGACCTAGTGACTTCCCTAGTAGAGTATCAAACACTTGAGTCTTGGTTACTGCAGCATACAAAACCAATGAATCAGAATCTCTGGGGTTATGTTCTATATCTTTATCTACTTCAAAGTTACAAGGAAATTTTAACACATTGACAGAGTTAGACCTTTTATTGTGTGAAAAATAACTTTCAAAAATATAATTTTTAAAATAAGGTAATTTGATATTTCGTTATCTATAGGAGATACCATATATAGAAGACTATTTTCCTGGAACACCCAATAAAACAAATTGAGACCCTTTTAGAAATTGTTAGGCCATTTTATTTATTTATTTTAAAGATTTATTTATTTACTTATTTACTTGACAGAGAGAGAGACAGGGAGAGAGGGAACATAAACAGTGGGAGAGGGAGAAGCAGATTTCCCGCTGAGCAGGGAGCCTGATGTGGGGCTCGATCCCAGGACTCTGGGATCATGACATGAGCTGAAGGCAGATGCTTAACAACTGAGCCACCCAGGTGCCCTGTTAGGCCATTTAAAATAGTATGTGTTAAAATATACGTATTTTAGGAAGTTGATTGTTTTTATGTAATCTAGCAAAAGTCCTTAAAATCATTGTGGAAGATGTTTTCATTAATAGTAAGATTATCTTTTTAAAATAATAACATCATTTTATTAAAACAAAAGTATAAAATACATAATTATAAACATAATAAAAATGTGTGGAAAGTGTGAGAAATTATAAACGAAGATATTTACTAAAGTCTTGCAAAAAAATGGAGTATTATATATTGAAATCACTGTTGCAACAAGTACACCAAAGCATTAGAGAAAAAACAGATATTAAGACAATATTGATAAATCTTCCTAGTCCAATTTGAAAAAAATCTGTAATTCAAAAATTATCATAGATAAATTTAAAATGAAAAAAACATGTAAATAAGTAGAGCATATCTAACAGATGATGGGGTTTTTATACAGCACTCTTAAAATTACTAATCAGGAGATGAAAACGCAACTGGAATTATTAACAAAGCCTATAATAAGCCATTTACTAAAATAAATACAAATGGCAAATGGACATAGCCATAAATATTCAAACTCACTAAGCAATCAAAAAATGCAATTTTAGCAAGAATGCAAACCAATTTTTTGCCTATTGATTTTGAAAAGAATTTTAAAAATCTAATTCACTAGGTGGAAGGTGAGGAAAAATGAGTACTTTCAATCACTGCTGACAGGCATGTTAATTGCTAGAAACTTACTTCAATTTAGAAATATTTATCAGAAACTCTGAAAATGTTCATGTAATTTTACTTAGCAATTCTACTTAGGGAAATTTGTCCTGAGGGACTAATCATAAATATGTGCAACAATTTGGTATAATGGCAAACGTTATATAATACAAAAAAGTTAAAATGAAAATCCTAAATGTTTACCAAGAGCAGAGAATTTAAATGAGTTGCGAGTGCAGACACAGAAATCCAAAGGAAAATACTATTTTTAAAAAACATACATAAATATAGGTAAACAAAATGAAACAATGCGTGGGCCAATAATAAAGGAAAGACCCAAGGATTATGGAAAACCCAATTACCTAATTCTATGTACTGCAATTTAAAATTTTTTCAGCCCTTGTTATTAAGAAAATAAAGAAAGTAGATGGATCACATGCCCTTAGAAGTACTAAAAACTAGTTTCAATTAGAGCCTATTTTATCATTATAATAAGTAAGATTTATTTAATATTTAACAAGAATTAGTTTACTCTACATGACAGCCCTTTAAAATAAAATGATTAAAAGAATTCTATACATTCATTAGATACAATACACATTAAAATCAATAGTACCTTAAAAATTACCATATGTAATCAATTTGAAAATCTTGTATAGAAACAAGATTCCATTCACGATAGTAACTAAAAATGTAAAGTATCTTGTAACTAACTTAAGGAATATATAAGATATATGGAGACCAACTTTAAAACTCTTTCAAAGAAAAAGAACTCAAAGAATGCAAAAAAAAAAAAAATGCCAAGATAATAGTTTGTTAACACTGTGTATGGCATGACTTAATATTCCAATGATGTCAAATTTTCTCCAAACTATTCTAATTTATTCCAATCACAGAATTTAATTAATTAATTAATTAATTAATTAATTAATTTTGACAGAGAGAGAGAGAGAGCACAAGCAGGGGGAGCAGCACGGGAGAGGGAGAAGCAGACTCCCTGCTGAGCAGGGAGCTAGATGCTGAGACCCCATCCCAGGACCCTTGGGGTCATGAACTGAGCCTAAGGCAGATGCTTAACCAACTGAAGCTCCCAGGCACCCTAATTTATTGCAATTATAATTAGCTAATTAAAAAAAAAAAGGTTTTTGGTCACTGAAAATTATATATATGTTTTAGTATTATGTTTTTTCTCTAATGCTGAGATATCTATAACACACACATGTTCATACGGAAGATCAGAGGCCCATGAATAAACAAATCAGTTGGCAAAGTATTAACCACCAGAGAAGTTCACCCACTCTCTGGAGTCCAGAGCTTTTTATTGTGGCTTCATTATAGAGGCACAAATGATTGAATCAATGGCCATGTAGCTGAACACAATTTCCAGCCCTTCTCCCCTTTCTGGTGTTGGGGCTGATACCCTATATCTAAAAATCCCAAACTTCTCATCCCATGAATGGTCTTTCAGAGGTGGTCAGTCCTTAGTCTCAGTCATCCACCTTGTTTAAGTATTAAGTACAGTCCCAGGAACCCATTATGAATAAGAGATACCCTATAACTCAGGAAATTCCAAGGGTTCAGAGATGACCTCCCAGGCATGGAGGACAAGGTCCAGACAAATTCTTTATTGCATGCAAATCTTGTCAAGGGCATAGGCAAAAGGGAATTCTTACAAACGGATGATCAGGGGTTGCACACTGGTACCCCATTTGAGAGGCAAATTTAAAGTAATTGAGTTAATTGAATATAGGCAAAAACTATTACTTAGGAACCCCTCTCTTAGATATACCAGTTCATAAAAAGGAACAAGTGTTAGGTTTTTCCCAACAGTGTCATTTCAGATGACTGGACTTAAGGCGATTTTTGAGTCCATATGAGGCAATAGAGAAATAAAATGTGCATGCAGCAGCTGTAGCAATTACTTAGATGTAGTCCCACCAACATGAATTTATGTTTAAAAGAGGCTGCATGAACAAAAACCCCAAATGAGGTCTACAGAAATTGTATACTTTAAAAACACAATGGCAGCAACAATAACAAGACTGCACATTTGGCAAAGATAGCTTAAAATTCAAGAATGTGAGCTAACAATTAGCAACGCCCCCACTCCCCCCATGCTTTGGGGATGGGTGACAAATCATATGGAGATGAATATAAAAGCGAAATTATAAATGAACTGAGAGTAGTCATTGGTGGACCAATGAGAGTTATGTGAATTGAGAAGTTCACATAGAACTTTGGTCTTACATGGTTAAAAAAAAGGAGAAGGGCACATTCCTAGCTCCATTCTTCTTAAGCTAAAAGAATGTTTTTAGTAAAACAGAAAGTGTGACTTTGGAGATGAAAGAAATTCATTCAGTCATTTAATAAGTATTTATTGAGCACCTATTATGTGCTGACATTCCACCACTTGATGAAAAAAAAACAGAAAGCTCCATATAAGCCCTTGGTGACCCTGGATTCCCTGGGTACACAGACTTGTGCACTAGTCTTTACAGAACAATGATACTCAAGCAGGAAGCCTATGCAAGGAGTGGTACAAGTATGCCGGGACTGATGTATTTTCTCTTAGACCACACATTATCTGATCACATATACTCTGTACTTTCCTAGTCATAAGACTAATTGCACTTTTTTCAATTGCTCATTTTTTTTGATTGCTTGAAGACGAGCACCTGGTCTGTCTTGCTCATTATAGCATCGTGAGTGCCTTACACAGTATAGGATCTAGCCAGTGCTCTATAAATATTTATAAAACAAGTAAGTACACAAATGGCTCTTGGTTAAAATCTCAGAAGTATAGTTCTCCTTCTTTAGAACTATTTTCATGAATTAATTTCAACAGAAGAAGAGCCATGGTTGATGATATAAAAAAATGCTAACTTACCCAATTTTCAATACAGTAGTAAGGGTGATGAAATAATAAGGAATTTTTTGTTGTTTTTGCCCCCTTCCCAGTGTGTGACAATTCTTAATTTAACCATTGTAGTTTTTTCCTGATGTTTATTATTACTAAATTGTCATACCTGGGTATGATGTTATTCTGTAATTTATCTTATTTTCTTCATTTAATTAATTTATTTTAGTTTGTGTTACAGAAATATAGTTGACAGGCCATGTTATACTAGTTTCAGCGGGCACCTGGGTGGCTCAGTTGTTAAGCATCTGCCTTTGGGATCGAGCCCTGCATTGGGATCCTTGCTTGGTGGGAGGCCTGCTTCTCCCTCTCCCACTCCCCCCTGCTTGTATTCCTTCTCTTGCTGTCTTTCCCTCTGTCAAATAAATAAACAGCATCTTTAAAAAATGCTATATTAATTCCAGGTGTACAACACAGTGATTTAAATATCTTCTTTTTTTGAATGTCCACTTTGAAGAGCATTTTCAATTCCCATTTGCAATCAGGCATAGTGTTAGTTGCTAAGGACCAAGAGATGAGTTAAAAACACACTCCATTCTTAAGGAGTTCACAGTCCATCTAGACTGACAGGCACATGAATTCATTCAAAGTATTCAGGTATGCAGAGAGTCATGCAAGAACACAGAGAAGGAAATGAAATATGGTATGAGGTAGAAGAAGCTAGAGGCAACCCATAGGAAAGATGGGTTTAGCTGGATCTTAGAGGAAAGCTGCAGTTTGCCATCTGGACAATTAAAAAGGTATCTAGGAAGTATAAACAACAGATTTAGGGAATACAATCAAGGAAAAGATCAGTATATCTCAGAAACTGGGAGGAATCAGGTGTGGCTTAAAACATAGGCAGTTCTTAAGGGACAGACTCAGAATGAGTCTGCAAAGTATGGACCCTGTTCTAGAATGTAGAGTTCCAAGTTTATTCAATAGGCAGGGGGAAGTGATCAGCAGGCTGAAAGTCCTTCTATTTATTTCTTTCCTGTGTTGTAGTTTCTTGATTTGCTCAGTTTCTTGTCTATGAAAAAGCATCATTCAAAATGAAGTGTAAAGAGACTAAGAGTTCATATATCAGCTCATCTCTTTTCAAACACATATTAGCACTTGGATTTGGCTTATAGATCTAATTCATTCCAGAACACTATTCTGAGGTTCATATTCTCGTGTGGGGTTAAATATCCCAGAGCCACAGAGTTTGCTGAATCAGGAGTATAACTAAACTATCAATATCTCAACTTGACAAAATCCATATTTACCTTCTTGTATTCCATGGCAGACATTAAAATTCTCTGTGGAGAAGGAAATTTGTTGCGCATATATATGGTAGAGTATATTAAATAAAAAAGAGTAATGTGAGGTTGCAGACTCAAGATAAATGATATATAAATCCAGATATTAAATTAAATGTTTCACTGGGCAATGATGAAGTGTTATACATTTGCTCTCTCCTGATGTATAAGAAATTGATTAGCTAAATTCAAATTCACAAGGTAACTGATGGACACTCATTTTGCATAATTTCTGAAAGTGTGCTCTAAGATACATGACAAAAGTCAACCATGATCTTAACTCAAGTCATTTCTATCCTACATATTTTACATGTGAGCTGTTAGGATGCAAGGATTGTGGGAAAGCAATAAGAACATTTCAAATGTAATAACTGCCTAATAATGAGTTACTTATTTTGATTGTCTGGCCTGTACTGTTAACATGCATATTATCAGCAATATGGATATAGGACGCCAGCATTTTCTGGCATCTTGTTATCTTACAAGAAATAAATGGTAACCATCAGGGATGCAGTATCTCTCCCTATAAATCTTTTAAGATATTTCCTTGAGTAAGATGCTAATTGTAGAGTCAGTCCCACAAAACAATTAACTTGGAGACACTGGTGAAGAGGTACATAGGGAATGAGTGTCTCCTTGCTCTCCTAGCAACCAGTGATATAAAGGTAGGGTGTCAGAGCCTTCACTTAATTTCAGTAAGGTGGTTTGAGCTCATTTACTCAACTCTTCCTCTGCATCCCCCACCCCCAGGTTCTTCTACAATGAGTACAAAATATGAAATAAAAATGGGGATGTATATAATGTTAATAATAAAGAGTTTCAGATATCAAAAAAATAGGTTCCAAATTGAGGAATTCAATGTCAATGGTAACCCGTTACATAACATTATAGCACAGAACAAAAGCACTTAGAAATGAAATTAATGGAGTTCCCCAATGATCTATATTCACAGAAAAAAAACCCACAAAGAAACAAATTGGAAGCAGCAAAGACTCAGAATCATGGAAAGCTCTGGGGGTAGTGAACTGAGGGTAAATGGGATAGTTTGAGCAGTTCCTGACTTTGTCATGTCAACAACAAACCGATTGACTATGGTGCCTGTAATGATTATTTTAACACAAATGCATAGCTAAGGGAACCTTAAGATTGTTACAGCTAACTCTTAAAGGCTTCAAGAAAGAGGAACAGTTCCTCTACAGACTCAAGCATGGTCAGCAAAGTGGTGGCGTTCTCCCCAGCTGCATGTACCTCCGTCCGTGTTGCTCACAACCATCCAGAATCAGCACAGTCTCTCCAAACAAGACCACAGTGTCAGTTTTTGCATTTTTCATTTATAGTTGGGAAAACTGAGTAAAAACATCAAACATGTGATGCTGTTAAGGAGTAGGAGGAGGAATTTTATAAGGATTCAGAGCGAAGAATCCTTATGAAATTTATTTTAGTCTAGGAAACAATAAGACTTGAGAAAAACTAATTTGTATGAAGATTAAAGAAGGTTTTGCATTTTTAAGGTGAAATGACAAAAGCAGCAGAGAAAAGTTATGAATGAAGAATGCAGTTAGAAATTTTTAAACGTTAGGAATTGTCAACAAGGGGAAACTAAGAACATGCTTAGGGAAGTCCCATGCCTCACTTACTCACGTCTGACTTCCTTTAGGTGTCAGCTCCAGGATCACCTCTCTTGTGTGGACCCTGGACCTTCTTTCACAGACCTGGAGCAGGCCCCATTCTTTATGGTTCTGTGTTTTGTTCTTTCTCATCACTCTCTAACACAAGATATATTAACTTGTTTACTTGTATTTTGCTTTTCTTCCCCCAAGAAAGACCAAGCTTTTTTGTTTGTTTGTTCATTTTTCCCTTCCATTATCAGAACCATCTATCACAGGTTGCTGCTGTGCAAAAAGTATCTGGAAGAAAGAGGAAGGAGAGCTAGTGAGAGAACCCCTCTGACCACCGAGGCATTCCTAATTGAAACTGTGGCATCGCTTAACCCATTTTTTAAAGAATGAAATAACTTAGTATTAAGAGGTCTGTTTCAAGGAAGACCAGATTGTAAGCAATGCCCATTTCCCCTACTCTGGTTCTTTAGGAATTATACTTCTATGCCAAGTGATCTTGAGTGCCCTCTGTAAAAATTGCATAAGCTTTACTGAGTTTCAGTGCATAAATCCCCAAACTCCATGTCCCTCCAGTGCATTTAGATTTTTTTAAAATCATCTTTACCCTAGTAATCTTTACTGCAGAGGCACGTCAGAATAATCCATGGATGTCTGACAAATTACAAAGGGCCAGTTCCTCTCTCCAACTACCGAAGCCAAATTTCTGAGTAGGACCTAGGGCTTTGTAATTTTTTAAAAGTGGCCTGGAGATCCAGATATAAAGTTAATGTTGAAATCCGTTGCTTTACCACTTTCTCTATTTCCCTGGAAGAGCTGGTTTTCTGCATTACCTGTGAAAAATAGCTCATCTCTACGCATTCCTTGTATAGATTTTCTCTTACTGGTTTTCTGGCATGAATTCTTCAAGGCAACAGAGATAGGATTTTGTATACCACAGAGATGTTATTATGTTCCTAACACATCTAGCATGTACAGAGATTCAGTACAAACAACCTCTGACCTTTCTACCTAGCTCGGAGTGATTCCCTATGCTGCCAACTATCTGCGAATTACTGGCCATTAAATTCCTCTTTCACACCAGGTGAAGTGTTCAGTGCTCTTCACAAGCTTACCAATTGACTTAAGCCTTTTATGAGGTAATATTTCAGGCAATGACCAAATGACTAGTAGACAAGGACAGAGAAGATCACATTTCCATGGCTACTGAAAGACAAATGGGTGCTCTACCAACCTCGCCTCGAGGCCAGATCAGGCATGCGGCTCCCAAGTAAGGATTTACTTTGAGTGAGATGGTGAACCCTGCTCCTTCATGGACCCCTCTTATAGCCAATGAACCCCAGTTCCCTAAAATCTAGTGAGGCTGTCATAGGTAATCACACATTTAAAACTTTTTTAGGCTATGCCTTCCCCATTTTCTCTTTAGGACTCTAGTATACTTTCTTGAAAATGGCAAACAAAAAGTAACCCTTTAGTTCCTCGTTTTTGATAACAGAATGTGACTGTGGCAAAGTCTCAGACCCAAGACACACAAATACTCATTTCACATGTAACCCTTGGGAAAAGGCAGAGGGTAGGGAGGACATTTTAGTGCCCTCATTTTACTCCTGATAAGTCTCTCTACTCACCTGGTTAAATTCCACCAGGTAAGTTTTAGAAAGCACAGCCTGCTACATGTCTAATAATATATTTTGTAATTCAGTCCTATGTTGTCTTATACATTTCATTTTTCAAGGACGTATGTGGCAATAGGGAAACCCAATAATGCTCCTTGAATCACTCTTGGTGTTTACTAAAAAGTGTAAAATCTTGAGCACCAAATTCAGATGAAAGAGCATATCTAGGGATAGAGTCTGAATGAGTCTTCATCTCTAAGGATTCTAATACATAGAAATCTGAACTTCAGTGAACTAAGGAAACATATAAGTGGGATGTCAGAGAATGTCAGAGTGTGAAATGCACTTGAAAACAATGTGTGTTCCATATGCTAAAATCTTTCGTGATGATTACTGATTTACCTATTTCACATTTTATCTATGTAATTTATTATATATATCTTAGAAATTATTTTATTAGATGCAAACAAATTCAGAATTGTTATAACTTTCTTGTGTATTGATTGACTCTTTTATCATTTTAAATGTCCCTCTTCATCTCTGGTAATGTCTTTTGCATTATACACAGGTTTACTTCATGCATTATTTTAATAAAAAATGTTTTCCATTATTTTACGTTCAGTAAATCAATGTCCTTATATTTAAAATGTGTCTCTTTTAGACTGCTCAAGTTAACTATATATATATATATATATATATTAATTACACACACATATATATGTATATTCAGTCTGACAATGGTTGTTCTTAATTGGAAAATCTAGTCTATTTGTGATCATCAATATATTGTGTTTAAAATCTGAAATCTAGAACAAATCTTAAATATATGTTTCTTTTCTTCCTTTTTTTTTGCTTTCTAATTGATTACTAAGTATAATTATTTCCACTTCACTCCTCTACTGAGTTACTAATTTACTAGTTTTTTTATTGCTTAGTTCTTTCTCCTGAATTTATTAGACACCATAAATTTCTTATTTAACACTTTTACTCTCTAACCATAATATTTAAATTATCAGAGGAAATCTTTTCCTCTCATGGTTTCTATGCAGACGACTCTCTCTTAAGCAAACCTGTGGCCTTTCCATCAAAGCTATACTTACTCTTCCCTGGGAAATTGTTGGATAACCTCTCTGCCCTAACTGATTGCTATATTTGGAGGAATAATTTGCCATGCTAGACTCATTTGCCATTGTTTTTCCTGAGAATAGGGTTTTCCCACCAAAACACACATTCTCCTCTCCTCCTCCAGACTTTTGTCTAGGAGCCTCCTCCTATAAGGAAAGACCAGCCCGAGTCACTGGTAAAACCCCTGGGTGAGTTAGTCTGATTAATAGTAAGGGTCATGTTAAGATATTGACAAGAAGCCTTAAAGCCACCTTGTCTGCCAGCATATGTCTTATCAGTGATGAAAGTCAGATTTTTTGCCCATCCTTCTTTTTTATGTCTCAAATTATTTCCAATACATGTTAAGAAGACTGGTGATAACAATTCTGAGAGACAGACACCTCCTCAAAGGCTGCATTTATTGTGATCCTTATATGAACCATTTGGTCCAGATTTCTAAGGAATAGCAAGGGTTATAGAAGGCAATGGATACAACTCTGGGATTCCAACGTCTAATAGCAGCATCTCTTTAACATAACGTTGGGAGAGCAGCTCCCTCTGTGCTTGAGTTTCCCTGAGGCTAGCATCCTTCTACATGTTATTGTCCTGTTAGATTCAGGCATCACTTACAAGGAAAGGAAGTGCTTGTCCTGTCCAACCAAGGTCATCAATATAGTGGAAACCTCTTGGGCAATTTTTCTAAACTGCTGTTACTTCTACATAGATGGCTCATTTCAGTTATGTTATTCCTGTATAATACTCCATGGAGACTGCAGCCTTTCTCTCCTCATGTAATTTTGAATATTGAAAAGATAGAACAACTCTTCATTTGTGAGCTCTGAATTAAGTTACTAGAAACTCTAGAGAGAAAATCCACAAATTTCAAATTTTAGGGATCCTCATTCTAACACTCTTGCAAGCCTCTTTTGTTCTTCTTTCTTGAATGATGATAATCTTTCTAGTTCTTTCTTTTACCCTTTTCATCCTAGACTAGCTCAAGTTAACCATCCACAATACAGAAATATTATATCCCATGGCACTTTCTAGCTATTATGGAGAGTATTCTGTATTGACCAGCGTAAAATATATAATTGACACAAGAGAAACCTATAAACATTGTCTTGAAATCTTTCAAAATTTCTAGTTTTACTGTGAATTCTCTCCTTCTGTATACATATATTTATAAGGAGGAAAAATGGATATATATATTCAAGGGTCCCAGGCTCTAGGTCTGTGAATTAAAAATTTTTTAACAACCTAAATCATAATAAACTCCAATTAATGCATACTTAAAAGATGTATTTGTCTTAAACTGTGTAGATGTATGCATGTACGTATATTGGTATCTCAGTGGGTGTGTTTTTGTGTGTGTTGTGTCTACAGGCATACACATATAATGTATATTTGAAATAACAGTGAACACGGGAAATTTTAAATAAGAAATGGATTTCATATATTAGTTCTGTGCATGTGTGTAAGAAGGACGGGGCCACTTACATGCGTGTATGATAAACAATGTCATTAGATGGAGGAATGAATCGTTTAAATAATGGGAGTTACTTTTCTAGATCCTGAATATATTTTTACAGATACTGAAAATAGATGAAGACAAGTAATTAACAGCACTCTGATAGCTTTAATGATAGAAACAGATGTTCACATTTAAGGCATCAAATCTGAGTGGTTATCAGTGAACCACTGCTGCTTGCAAGCAATGGTATAATGGCTCTCCTTTTCATAGGAGAGATTATTGTAATGCAGATTATTGTGATTGAAAATATCTCCATGGCTGACAATACTTTTTTTTTTTTATTTTTCTACTCTCTTTGAAAGTTAAACGGGAACTACATCTAACAAGCACAATTATGTCCTTTCTTGTGTACCATGCTGTATTTAAGCATAATTGCTTGCAGAAAGCCTACAGAGGCATCTTCAAGCTCAAATTCCTCATTTCCACCAGGACCAAAGAAAGATAATATATATATATATATATATATATATATATATATATATATATATATATGTTTCTTTAATGTTTCATGAACTCTAAGTGAGATTGTGAAATTTTGATAAACAAGACTAGGATTAAGGATTAAAAAAAGGCAACATGTAAGAATTTAATCTGAGATTCTGATTTAGGCCTAGTTGGACACTTTTTTTCTTCATGGAAAAATCAAAGCTTCACTCTATTGCAACTTACTTTTAAAAAATAACTTGTTACATGCAATTTTATACATTTCTGTTTCCAGTGGGTCAGAGTATTCCTCACCTTTTTTATTCTTTTGATCATCAATTATTTCAAACCACTATAAGTATTTTTATAAAGGATTTGACACTTCTGAGCATTACATCTTTTTTTTTTTTAAGATTTTTCATTTATTTGACAGAGAGAAACACAGCCAGAGAGGGAACATGAGCAGCAGGAGTGAGAGAGGGAGAAGCAGGCTTCCCAATGAGCAGGGAGCCTGATGCAGGGCTCAGTCCCTAGACTCCAGGATCATGACCTGAGCTGAAGCCAGAGGCTTATCCACTGAGCTACCGAGGCTCCCCTGAGCATTACATCTTTGCAAATATCTTTCACTGGTAGAAGTTTGCCCTTTTGGGACGCCTGGGTGGCTCAGTTGGTTAAGCCACTGCCTTTGGCTCAGGTCATGATCCCAGAGACCCTAAATCAGGCCTTGCATCAGACTCCCGCTAGGGGGAAGCCCACTTCTCCCTCTCTCATTCCTGCTGCTTGTGTTCCCTCACTAGCTGTGTTTCTCTCTGTCAAATAAATAAATAAAATCTTAAAAAAAAAAAAGTTTGCCCTTTTATTTTAGCTTAAAATGTATTTTTACAGATATGAATGGATATTTTCAATTTTTAGTTTTTCTTTTTCCTTTTTTTTTAAAAAGATTTTATTTATTTATTTGACAGAGAGAGAGATCACATGTAGGCAGAGCAGCAGGCAAAGAGAGAGGAGGAAGCAGGCTCCCCGCTGAGAAAAGAGCCAGATGCAGGCTCGATCCAAGGACCCTGAAATCATGACCTGAGTTGAAGGCAGAGGCTTTAACCCACTGAGCCATCCAGGAGCCCTCATTTTTTAGTTTTTCTGTTCCATTGAATTTTTATTGTGATTTTCCACATCGCTTCCCATTATTAAATATTTATAACTATTTAAAGAAGATTTTATTTGTTTATTTATTTGAGAGAGAGAGCGCATAAGGGTGGGGTGAGGGACAAGCAGATGTCTCACTGAGCCCAGAGGCCGACTCAGGGCTGGATCCCCAAATCCTGAGATCACAGCCTGAGCCAAAATCATGACCTGAACCAAAGTCAAGAGCTCGAGGCTTAACTGACTGAGCCATCCAGGTTCCCCTAAGTATTCATAGTTTCTACTATGTTTTACAGAAATAGTTAAAATTTAACATTCATTCATTGACAATATATACATAATTAGGGATGAATTTTCAACTTATACTTTTCATCTACTCTAATTTGACTTTGGCAGCTGTGTACAATACCCCTAATAATGTATCTACAGAGAATGCATGTGGATATTCCTTTAAATGCCACCATTCAATATGTCCTTGCACAATTTTAACAATCCATATAAATCTGTAAACACTAATGCTTTCAATTTAATGGTGAGATGCATTTTTGTTTCTTACTTGGTTCACTGGGTTTAGAAACAGATTGCAATTTATAATGTGAAAGACAAGTGCTCCAGACAATGAAGGACCTGATTTTATTTAGGCTATTGCAATGGGGTGAATGTCCATTAATGAGAAATATCTCAAAAACAGGAGGGTGGCCTGGAGATTTATAAAGGCAGATATGTAATGGAGTCATTTTTCAATCTCATGGAAGTCATGAAGGAAGATGGAAACAGGTTTTATCTTGGAATATGTGAGAACAGGGTTATTAGCAGTTTCCAAAGCACAAAAAATATGGAGGCATTTCTTAATTGTTGCTGTTTTCCAGGAGCATGAAGCTCAGGTAAGGCCCCAAATCGTCAGTTAGTATGTTGTGTCATATGGATCAAAGACACATTTAAATATTGGCAGTTGAATTCTGTAGTCATTTGTCTTGGTGATGTGAAGACATAAACAAGCCTGATGTTTAATTACAAACAGATAATTCTGACATTTTCAGAATCAAAAGTTTTATTAATTTTTTTCTTTCCCATCTCAAGGAAGTGTTTTTAAATAGATTACAGCTATTTAGAAAGCATTTAAAAATCTTTAAACATTGGAAAAGTATTTCTCTTGCACTAGTCAAGGAGATTCCCTAGGGTACTTTAAGCACTTTGTTGTAGTATTCAAGTGAAGAAAGGATGTTCAGAAGGCAGTCTCATTAGCAGGCAAATTGTGAAAGGAGCAACGACCACAGATTTTTTTTTGTTTGTTTGTTTCTCATGACAATGAAATTGTGCCTGCAAAATAGAGCCAAGTGACTAATTGTGGCTGAAATTGAGCAATTACTCCTCAAATTACCCAAATGCAGGTGTAATTATTATTTTAATAAGACTAATTGCTCAGTGGTAATTTACTAAGGGGAGCCTGCTTTTGGTGGAGACAGAAGAGCTTTTGCTACTTGACATATAACAAATATAATGTAATATTAAAAATAAGAAGTGAATCTAATTTATCTGTATATCTACACAGTATGTGTGAGAGAGAGGGAGAGAGAGGGAGAGAGAGAGGAAATGAAGAAGTAAAGGAAAGATCCAGAGAGATCTAACATCAAGCTATCAAATTTTCTATGAAAATGGTCAAACAGGGAAAAAATTTTCTAGTGCCTGAAGTTGACACGTATTGAGCATATATGAGAATCCAAGATTTCCAAAACTAACCACATGTATTGCAAATTATTTTAAAAAGTCACATCAAAAGAAAATTACCACTCTACTTTCCTATAACTTCATAACACTTTTAAGCTGTCTCACCTGGTCACTGAAGTAACTTCCTAAATAGTTTCTCTTTGCATATTTTTCCTAGAGAGTAGCCTATATGATCTTTTAAAACCATAGATGATTGTTGTCACACTCAATACTTTCCAACAGTATTCCTACCACACTTACAGAAATTCCAAAGACTTTTCCTCAGCTTATTCAGTCCTCTGACCTGATCCTCACTGAATTCATCTCTACCATACCTTTATTACTTCTCTCTCCTACACTCTGACTCATTCCTTCTAGTTCTCACTATTTCTCAATGATGATAAGAAATTTCCTGCCCCAAGACATAGGCAACCCTTTGTTTTATAGAAAACCTCATGACTCTCTCTTCTCTTGTATTCAAATGTCCCTTCTTCAGACAACACAATGGATGAACTTAGCTAAAATTTTGGAAACACTTCTAGAATACTTTATATCCCTAATCAATCAATTGTTCTTTTTTTAATAAGACTTAACAGAGTCAATAATGATTTTGTTCACTTATTTGACTGTTTATATTTGTATACCTTTGTGAATGAATGCTTGAAGGATGAGGACAGAGGTTTCCCTGATTTTTCTCATGACTTTTTCTCTAGTTCCTGTAACCGTGTCTGGAACTGTGACAATTGAAACAAATAGTTATTGAAGAATGAATGAATAAATGAATTCAGGATGACCCAGGTTGGACTCTTTCAAAGTCCTGAAGTTGGACGACAAAAAGATTGACTTTGGGGGTGACTGGTTGGCTCATTTGGTTAAATGTTCACCTCTTGATTTCAGCTCAGGTCTTGGTCTCAGCATTGTGAGTTCAAGCCTCATGTTGGGCTGCACACTGGGCATCTGGTCTGCTTAAAAAAAAAAGAATAAAAATAGAAAAGAAAGATAGCTTTGTCTTGAGCAGAACTATGGTGCCCAAATACATTGTGTGGAATAAAGTTAAAGAATCCTTTTCAAAGTAACAGAGTTTGTCAAAGAAACACTAGAGTCAGATAGTAAAGTGGTAAAAATTGATTTTACTGGGGAACTATGGCAGTAGGGGACAATAGAACTCACCACAGAACTAGACTCAGTTACAAATTTAGCATGGACAAGGATTTTATAGCCAAGAATAAGGGTCCAGGTCAGCGACTGGAAAATTACTAAGAGGAAACCTCATGGGTAAAGAGGAGTCTGGCTGGGCTAACTTGACAAGAGTTGCTGAAGGTGGGTCAGTGTGATCAGAAAACAAGAAGGGGTGTGGAATTTAATCAGATCAGGTGGGGATTCTGGCTAAACTGACTCAGCACAAGCTTTGAGGGCTCTTGATCTTTTTCAAAGGAGATTGTATGTGACTGTGCAGGGGCTGCGGCTGTCTTTCCGAAAGGCCTACAACCTCTCCTGCTCTGGACTTCTGGTGAACTGAAATAAAGAAGATGGGAAAGGGTCATCAGACCAGTTCAAAATCTGGAACATTCTACGAGAAAAATGGCTGCACTCATGTATTTTTTTTTTTTTAAGTTTATTGCTTTTATTTATATCCAGATCTTTCCTCCCACTGATGAAGATTTAGAATATAAGTGAGGTCTGGACCTGGAAACCAAGAAAGAATTCTTAAGATGTGTGTGGTGCAAAAAGTTGATTTCATTAAAGCATGGGGGCAGGACTTGTGGGCAGAAAGAGTTGCTGCCCCGTGATCCCAAGGAGTGGCTGATTATACACTCAGGAGTTGGGGAGATGTTCAGAAGGACTAACATATGGTAAAGAAGACTGTCAGGATCCTGGAGGCCTGTGATGGTGGAGCCAAGGCTGTTTTTCCCACTAATGAGACACTAACAAGAAGACAATTGGGAATTTCCTGGTGGAATGTCACATTTCTACTATCACACATCCTTGTCAGTGAGCTTTCAGTTTAGAAGAAATTCAACTTGATTTCCATTTCCTTCCACCTCAGCCTCCCTCAATTTTATGGAGGGGAGGGCAATGTTAGAGCTTCAGGAACTGAGTTATGGGTCTTTGGAAGTTAGTCTATTGATAAGAAAACCTCTTCCTTGTAAATCACTAGGAGATTTGTAAACTGAGGGAGATTTCTGTCCTGCAGGACTGTCATCTCTATTAGTAACCGTATGTTCTTCCTGTAGGGCAGCCAGAAATTCCTGAGAAATGTCACACATGGGTGCCTGGGTGGCTCAGTGGGTTAAAGCCTCGCTTTCAGTTCAGGTCATGATCTCAGGATCCTGGGATTGAGGCCCGCGTCAGGCTCTCTGCTCAGCAGGGAGCCTGCTTCCTCCTCTCTCTCTGCCTACTTGTGATCTCTCTCTCTGTCAGATAAATAAATAAAATCTTAAAAAAAAAAAAAAGAAATGTCACACATGTCACAAGGGGTGGTGGTGGTGGTGTAGGGTGCCAGCTTCTGCTTTGTCCTCAGCTAGCCTTCTGTTCCCTTATCAACACCCCCCACCTTTCTGTTTTCTTTCACCAGCTCTTTTTGTAAGGCAGTAAGCCACATGTCCATAAAGTTTTATTGGAACAACAGTTGTGTGCTCATTCACTTCCATATTGCCTATCGTGTCTTTGGCTTCCAACAGCGAGGTTGGGTAGTTCCTGTGGCCCACATACTCTAAAGTCTTTACCATCCAACATCACACAGAAGAATCTTGCTGACCTCTGCTTTCAGTTAGGCAGCAAGGGGCCTTGGAGGCAAGTCAGCACACAGAAGTGATGGCAGCTCCAGTTTACTTAGTACTTATGACATCACAGCCTGCCATGCATGTTCTACGAGCATTATTTCCTTCAACTTTGCTATCCACAGCATTGAGGTAAATAGAAATTTATTTATTTATTTATTTATTTAGAAATGATGGACTTGAATTTTAGAAAGATCGAATAGCTAGATTAAGGTCCAAGTAGCAGCTATCCTGGCCCTGCTGCAGGTTAGAATCCAGCTCTGTCTAACACTTTAAACATGAACATGTAGGATAATTTCTACTGGAAGATATGGGTGTTCTCTTTAGGTTTTTATTTTAAAATCATTATAGGAGTGTGTGGATGCCTCAGTTGGTTGAGCCTCAGACTCTTGATTTCTGCTCAGGTCATGATCTCAGGGTCGTGAGAATGAGCCCTGTGACAGACTCTGGGCTCTGCACAGAGTTTGCTTGCGATTCTCTCTCCCTTTCTCCCTCTGCTCCTCCTGCTTGTACACACACACACACACACACACACACACACACACACACTATCTCTCTCTAAAATAAGTAAATAAATAAAACAATACTAATAAAAAAACTCCAGATTCACAGGATGTTGCAAATAAACATACAAGGAAATCCCATGTACTCTCCCTGAGTCTCCCCCAACATCACTTTCAAGTTGACCACTCTCTTCCATTTAACACATTTGAAATTTAAAGGTTTTGTTTTGTTTTGTTTTGTGTTTTGTTTTTGTTTTTGTGAGTAGTGATAGAAGTTTATTAGGAACTTAAATCCTTTTAAAATGTGTATTGATAATACCGTCGGTGGCCTTTTTAGGGTCTTGTTAGTTTTTTGCTGGTCATAGGTGATTATCATAAAGATATCCACCCCACATGACCCACCACACAGGCCTAGGGCAGGGTGGTTAAAGGTGATTAGGTTGAAGGGCTCAGTGAAGCAGGAACCGGAAGGAAAGGAGTGTGGTTCTAGGTAATGGGGGCCTTCCGGAAGCTGTACTGCAGCATGTTCTTGCCTACCACTCTCCCAGTAGGCAAGCCTGGTAACTGCAGTCCTAGAAGGCCATGCCAGCATCCATCCTATCTATTAAATGAGTGTTGAATGAGATTACTTGTGCCAGGAGCAGTCCATGTCATTCAGTCTACCATTACTTCAGGACTGTGCATACATTTTGGATGGCATTGAGAGGATTTGAAGACCCTGATAGTTTCAGGGGCACTATGTCAGGTAGACACTAAGGTTTTAATGCCTGATAGTTTCTACAAGAATGTCTGTTTGCTTTTTTAATTTTTATTCTAGATTCACAAGATGTTGTAAAGCTAAGGAAGGGTTCATGTAAGCCTCCTCAATGTTGATGCTTGATATAACTATACAAATTAACAGTGTCAAAGGCAATACAACATTAATACCATGGTTAATAATGCTTATTCAGAATTTGCCAGTTCACAGGCACTCATTTGTGTCCATGTGTACAATTTTGTCACATGTGTAACCTTACGTACCACCACAATCAAGATACTCAAGTGTGTATCACTAGAGGATCACATGTATTAATCTTTTGTATCCACTCCTATCCCCCCAACTCTGTTCCTAATAGTGGGCAACCATAATCAGTTCCTCTTCTCTATAATTATAATACCATAATTATGGTATTTTACAAATGTTACCAAAAAATGGAGCCATGCAGCTTATATCGTTTTAAGATTGGCTTCTTTTTTCATTTAGTGTAATTTCCTTAAAGTTTGTCCAAGTTGTTAGGCATATGAATTGTTCATTACTTACCAGGTAATGAATAGTTCATTTTATTACTAAATAGTATTTCATAGTATTTATGGATGTATCATAGTTGATTTAACATTCATCCATTGAAGGACGTCTGGGTAGTTTCCAATTTATGGCTTAAAAAAATTTTTTTAGGGGCACCTGGGTCACTCAGTTGGTTAAGCGACTGCCTTCGGCTCAGGTCATGATCCTGGAGACCCAGGATTGAGCCCCACATCTGGCTCCCTGCTCAGCGGGAAGCTTGCTTCTCCCTCTCTCACTCCCACTGCTTGTGTTTCCTCTCTAGCTGTATTTCTGTCTCTCAAATAAATAAATAAAATCTTAAAAAAAATTTTTTTTTTAATTAAAAAAAAAGAGAGAGAGTGGGAGAGCACAAGCAGGGGGAGCTGCAGGCAGAGGGTGAGGGAGAAGCAGGCTTCCTGCTGAGTATGAAGTCCAATGCAGAGCTCCACTCTAGGCCCCAAGATTTTGACCTGAATGGAAGGCAGTCACTTAACTGACTGAGCCACCCAAGTGTCCCTCCGTTTATGGCTTTGATGAATATTTATGTATATGTCATCGGTGAAACTTAGTGTTGAGTACTCTACAGCAAATGCCCAAGAGTGCAAATGCTGGGTTGTATGGTAAGCCCATTTTCAGCTTTAAAAGGAACTACAAGGTATTTTTCCAGAGCAACTGTTAAATTTTACATCCCAACAGCAATGTGTGAAGGATTCACTTTCTCCAAATACTCACCAGCATTTGGTGTTGACACTATGTTTTATTTTTCCACTTTGATAGGCTTATTGTGATAGCTCATTGTGGTTTTAATTTGTAATTTCTTAATTGCTTAGGAATTTGAAACACCTTTTTATGTGTTTATTTACCACGTATATTCCCTTTTCAGTATCCTGTGTGTGTCTTTTGTCCATTTTCTTTTTTTTACATTATGTTATGTTAGTCACCATACAGAACTTCATTAGTTTTTGATGTAGTGTTCCGCGATTCATTATTTGTATATAACACCCATTACTTATTGCAATGTGCCCTCCTTAATACCCATTATGGGGCTAACCTCTCCCCTCTCCCCTGAAACCCTCAGTTTGTTTCCCTGAATTCATAGTCTCTCATGGTTCATCTTCCCTTCTTATTTCACCCACTTCAGTTTTGTTTTCCTTTTCCTAATGTCCTCCGTGCTATTCCTTATGTTCCACATAGGAATGAAACCATATGGTAATTGTCTTTCTCTGCCTGGCTTATTTCACTTAATATAATCTCCTCCAGTTCCAACCGTGTCAATGTAAATAGTGGGTATTCGTCCTTTTTGATGATTGAGTAATATTCCATTGCATATATGAACTGCATCTTTTTTACTCATTAGAATGGCAAAAATTAACAAGGCAGGAAACAACAAACACTGGAGAGGATGTGGAGGAAGGGGAACCCTCTTATGCTGTCGGTGGGAATGCGAGCTGGTGCAGCAACACTGGAAAACGGTATGGAGGTTCTTCAAAAAGTTAAAAACAGAGCTACCCTATGACCTGGCAATTGCACTACTGGGTATTTATCCCAAAGATACAGCTGTAGTGAAAAGAAGGGCCATGTGCACCCCAATGTTCTAGTAGCAATGTCCACAATAGCCCATTTTCTTTTCTTTTTTTTTTAAACTATTTTATTTATTTGACAGAGAGAAACACAGCTAGAGAGGGAACACAAGCAGAGGGACTGAGTGAGGGAGAAGCAGGCTTCCCGCTGAGCAGGGAGCCCGATGTGGGGCTCGATCCCTGGTCTCCAGGATCATGACCTGAGACGAAGGCAGTCGCTTAACCAACTGAGCCACCCAGGCGCCCCCACAATAGCCCATTTTCTAATTAGCCTTTTGTTTTGTTTAATTGTTGACTTTTAAGAATTTTTTTTAACATTTTATTTGACAGAGAGAAACACAGAAGAGAGAAACACAGCCAGAGAGGGAACATAAGCAGGAGGAGCAAGAGAGGGAGAAGCAGGCTTCCCGCTGAGCAGGCAGCCAGATGTAGGGCTTGATCCCGGGACTCTGGGATCATGACCTGAGCTGAAGGCAGAGGCTTAATCACTGAGCCACCCAGGTGCCCCTAAGAATTCTTTATGTATTCCAGATACATCTTTTTCCAATGTGATTTGAAAATATTTTCTCCAGTATAAAGCTTATCTTTTTCATCTTCTTAACAGGTCTTTCTCAGAGCAAATTTTTTTGATTTTGATGAGATCGAATTTATCAATTTTTTCACTTATGGGTCTTGCTTTTACTGTTAAACCTAGGATTACTTGCCAAGCTCTATGACCTAAAGATTTTCTGCTCCATTCTTTCCCTAGAATTTATAGCCTTCTGTTCTACATTTGATCTATGATCCATTTTGAGCTAATTTTTATATGAGTTATGAGACTTAAGTGGATCATATTTTTACTGAGGTATGTACAATTGTTTCAGTACCATTTATTGAAATTAAAATGCTTTTTTCCCCTCCTATTTTTGGGCTTTTGTCTTTCTATGTTAATTTTAGCATAAGCTTATTTATGTCTACAAGAAGAAATTTTGTCTATGTTCACAAACAGATTTCATAAGGAATTGTGCTAAACTCTTAAGTTAATTTAGAATTGACATCTTTACCTTGTGTCTTTCAACCCATGACCATGGTATGTCTCTCCAAATATTTACACCTTTGATTTTTTTAATGAGCATTTTATAATTTTCATCATGCAGACCTGTATATATTTTGCTAGACTCATTTCTAATATATATATATTTTGGAAAAACTATGAATGGTATTATTATTTTGATTTGTTTCCACTTGCTCATTGTTAGTATCTAAAAATATAATTGATTTTTGTGTGCCTGGGTCCTTACTGAATTCACTTCTAAAGTCTAGGTATTTTTCTTTTTTATAAATTGTTTGGAATTTTATATACCCATAGTCAATCATATTGTGTGTAAAGAAAGACCATTTTATTTCTTTCAAAACTGAATTCATTTTTTGTCTTATTATAGTGGCTAGAAATTCCAGTAATATGTCAAGTAAGAGATGTGAGAAAATCTCTTTGCCCCTGATCTCAGAGAATTCACTCAGTGTTTCACCATTAAGTGTGATGCCAGCTATAGGTTTTCTAGTGTATGATTTTTTTTTTTTTTTTTTTTTTTTTGGTGACCATGGTTCCTTTATATTTTTTTCTTTTGGATTCTTGTGTATGATCTTTATGAAGCTAAGTTCCTCTCTATTCCAGTAAAGGAAAAATGTTAAAATCCTAAATGAGTAATGAATTTGTGATGTGTCTTATTGGTTTCAATTAATATGATCATATGATTTTCTACTTTGACCTGTTGTAGTGGTGGATGGCATAATTTATTTTTAAATAAAGAAGCAATCTTACATATCTGGAATAAATCATTCAATATCGTTATGGTGTATTGATTATTTTATATATTGTTGAATTCAATTTGCTAAAATTTTGGTAAGGCTTTTTTTGTATCTAAATTCATGAGGGATATTATTTGTTTTGTGTATTGACTTTGCCTAGTTTTAAAATTATGGTAATTCTGGCTTCATAAAATGAGTTGAGAAGTGTTCTTTCTTCTGCGTTCAAGAAAAGATTGTGTAAAATTGGTGTCAATTTCTTCAAGTGCTTGGTAAAGTTATCCACTCAAACCATCATGACCTGGAGATTCCCAAGCTTTTAATTAACAAATTCAATTTCTTTAATAGTTATAAGACTAATATTATATTTTCCTGGATAATTTTTGGGCTTTATTTTTAAGGGATTCAATATTGTTGAATTGAATTGAATTAAAAAATGTTACTGAATTTTAAAATATCATTTTGTATGTAGTATTCTTTATTAACCTTTTAATCATTGCAGGATTAATTTTGCTATTTCCTGATAGTCCTTATATTCTTTCTTTTTAATCTTTGTTATTCTCTCTAGATTTTGTGAGGAGCCTGATGTTGGCAGGAAGTTAATGTGTGGTCAGATCACCTGAGTGAAACCTTAAATTAAAGTCAGTTTTAGTTTTCAGTGAGAACTAGTCAGATTAGTTCTTTCAATATTGCTTCTGGAGATTAGATAAGTGGATAGATGGATGGATAGATATCTGGTATAGACATTTGAGATGCTGGTACATTGGATGGGGTTATTATTTTCCTTTGAAGCCCTCTATAGTGTTTGAACGGTTATATAATAAACACATGTTAATTTTACAGCAGTAATGGGATAATGTTTCTTAAAAACAATATAAATTTTTATTACCTTGACATGATATATAATCAGAAATTTTAAAATAGAGTGTTCTAAAATAAGGGCTTTGAAAATAGTGCTTGCATTTTGTTTTTGAAACTGGCATAGACTCTTTAATTTCAAAAAATTGCTGACTAACTTTTGAGACCGATTAGCAATCAGGCAGTATGTAATTTGGAAGTGAAATCCTGCTGTATTAAATTCTGATCCTTTTTAATAAGATGCTTTTAGATGAGCTCAATTGTACACTGTCAAAAAGGTCAGTATTTATTGTGTAAGAGAAATATGTAATGTGGTTTCAGAAAACCCAAAAGACCAACTTGACCAAGATTCTGTTTCCCAGTCAGCACCCTAAAGGTTAGAGTCCCTCGGAAGACTTACACATTTTTTCATCAGATAACATGGCTTCAGGCAAAGCATACATCAACGATGTAGATTTCATTACAAGTTATCTGGGTCCACACTGATAAGCATTATCAAACATAAAAACTTAAGGCCTATTGGTTACTGCAGAGGGCACCACGATACCCACAACTGCCCCATATTTTGGTCTTCAATAATAGATATGCAGCTCAAGATCTTTGTTTCTAAAAGACTCTAAGGGGTTAAGAGAATGTATATGCTGCCAGTCTTTCAAGGCTTTCAAAGGGACTTTTTTCACTGGACTCTCTCATAATGGTAGAGGATGTTGTGACTCATATATTCCAATCATGCAACAGTTCAGAGGTAGCAGATACTTCCTATCTTTTGTTAGGAATTTTAGTTACCCCGGTTAGACTTCAATGTACCATGTTAGCCTTGGTGATGAAAAAGCATTTAAAATTTTTTATTTTTCCAGGTAACATATGTTATTGTTATCTTTTTTTTTCTTTTTTTGGGGGGGGGTAGTTACAATTCTATCAGTTTAGCACATTTATATATTTGTGTAAGTACCATTATAATTACAATAGAACTTTCCCATCACCCAAAATAATCTCTTTTGTGAGAATCCTTTGAAGCCACAACTTCCCTAACCCTTAACCTCTGGTAAAACACTGATCTCTTTTCTATCACTACATTTTGTCTTTTTGAAAATGTCATACAAATAGAGCAGAGTAAGTAAGCTTTTGAGCTTGGCTTCTTGTACTCAACAAAATGCATTTTAAGTTTCATCCAGGTGATTAAGTACATTAGTATTACATTCTTGGTTATTGCCAAATAGTATTCCACTGTATGGCTATACCAAGTTTGATTATCCACTAGCCCACTGAAGGACATTTGGGTGATTTACAGTTTTTGATGACTATGAATACATATCAGCAATAGTAGGTAAACTTGAGGCTATTGCTTGAAAAATAACTGTGGGTTTGATTAATGATACATAGTACTGATGGTAGGAAATAGGTAAGACGACTACTGAGGTTTTTTTTAGAGGATTTCAATGCCAAAGAAACCAAGACCCTTGTTTAGCAAGCTTCTGATTATGTGATGAGCATCAAAAAAGAAGCAATTTGGGAAGACTGGGAAGTGTCAAAGGAAGGCATTACCCAGCAATGGCATTTTAACTGTAGCTGGGAAGAATGATAGACAAAACATGTGTCTTCCAGAAGTCAGAGCCTGGAATCTTTAAGATTTTCTTTAAGAATAATGGACAAGACAGAAAAAATCAAGATCTAATCAAAGAATTTCTCTCTCTTTGTTCCTGTCTGTAGAACAATCATTGATCTGTATTTCCCACCCTTCTTTCCAAATGGAACATTTATTATGTCTAAACTGTCTCTGTTCTACCACTGTATATTAGCTGAGGAGAGTGGATAGAGTAAGCAATATCTTTGAATTCAAAAGCCACTGGACCATGAACACACTTCCATACCTAATGCAGAATAATGTGTACCTCCTAGGAAACCAAGAACTGAGCTAGATGCAGTTGGTAATGAAACTTTTGATTATCTCCTTTATAAAATAGAGGATGTTCAATGTGCAAGGGGAAAAAAGGTGCAACTGATATTTGGCGAATCAGAAGATCAGATTGTAGCAAAAAAAAAAAAAAGCACTATTTTTGTCAAGTTTTATTTTCCTCTTCAGTAAATAGGAAAACTACAATCCTAAAATTTCCTGGAGGATTAACGGGCATGTTTGACTGAATTCTATTTGACTGAATGAAGGCATTATTATTGATGCACATTGGTTTTGAACTTGCCTTTAACATTTCCCATATGACCTTCCATAATTTTTTTCTGGCATGATCTATAACTGGTGGGGTGAGGATGGTAAAACATAGCATATATATCTTACAGTGTAAGGTTAGCTTTAAATTTAATAATTTAAAAATCCATAAAATTTTTAAAAGTCACAGCAAAAATTCTATTAACAGAATGAAAGACAATTGACAAATATTCTTCAAAGGACTAATATCCTTAATGCATTACAAATATTCTTAACATTGAGAAATAAAGTTCTAAATACCCAGTAGAAAAAGGGAAAAAAGATATCAAAAAATTCTTCAAAAAAGTCTGAAAAGATTCTTTAAAAATGTCCACTTTCTCATAGTTAAAAATGTGCAAATTAAACCTTGATACCATAGTTCATGTATTATATTTACAAAAACTATTTAAATGTATAGCATCATATTCTGCTATCAAACCCGTGAGGAAAAAAACACATCCATTAAATCCTAGTGGGAATGCGAAATTCTATATCCCTTCTGGGAGGGAGTTTCGAAATACTTAACAAAAGTACATATGCTTCTTCCTTTTGACCTTTCAGTCCCATTTCTGAGAATTTTCTCTGGGGCTAAACCTCTAATAATAAATACATATGTTAAGTCATTCACTGTAACATTGTTTGTAATTGCAAAACAAGGGAAGCAACCTAAATGTCTACAGATAGCATAATGGTTTAATAAAATATGGTTAGTGTAAGCATTAGAGTGTTATGCAGCTTTTTTACAAATGAGGGAGGGGTATCTGGGTGGCTCAGTCGCTGTTAAAGGCCAAGTATTGGTAAAGGCTCAGGTCATTATCTCAGGGTCATGAGATTGAGCCCCACCCCAGACTCTATGCTCACAGCGGAGTCAGCTTGAAGGCCTTTCTCTCTCCCTCTGCCCCTCCCCCTGCTCTCTCTCCCTCTCAAATAAAAAAATAAAATCTTTAAAAAAATGAGGGAGCTCTCTTTGAACTAATATGCAATGATATCCAGTGGTTTCTAGGCTCTAATTATGACTTAGCCAACAGTAAGAAAGATGAGGGTCTTAGTCATACACACAATGAAATTAATTCTTCCAAAAACTGGAATGGATTTGAAAGTGGATTCTTCTGTGATCTAGCCTCCAGATGGGAATGTAACCTGGTCAACAGCTTGATTGCAGCCTTGTAAAACTCTTTGCAGAGGAGTCAGCTAATCAACGACAATTCTCCTGATCTTTGGAAAACTGTGAGATAATAATGTGAGTTGTTTAAACCACTAAATTTATGGTAATTTATCTCACAGCAATACAGAACGAATTCAGTGATAAGGTAGTAAAAGTGAATGAACAGATGAATGAATGGGGAGGGGGAGAGACAGCTTTTCCTTGCATTAGAATTCTAGACAAGGGATGTGGAAGAAATGACGAAAATTAAAAATGATTAGGAAAATGTCACAGTAATAATTACTTCAGGCAAAGTAAGGAAATGCTAAAATTAGTGGGCCAAAATAAGGAGGGAAACAGTATTACACAGCCTCAAAGACTCGCTCCACAAAAGACTGTAACAAAAAAAGTCATAACAGAAGGCATAATCTTAACCAAGTAATAAATGTTCACACCCACAGTATGACAGATATGGATATCATATAGACCCTGGTATGTTGCACTGAGGAGGAAAACCATCACTTTTGTCATAATATTGCCCCAAGTGAGTAAGTTTGCTGTAATTACACAGAAACTTTAGACAAATAGAAATTGAAAGACAGTTTACACATAACTCTTTGAAATTATTAAGGTCCCAAAGGACAAAGAAAGATAGAGGAACTGTGATTAACTGAGGGAGATTAGACAGCCATGACAACAAATGCATTGTGCTATGCCAGATTGGATCCTGAAAAAGAAAAGAGGGGTTATAGTGGGAGAATTAGCACATTTTGAGTAAGGTCTGTGATTTTAGCATTATATCAATATTATAAGAATTCTCTAATATTGGTGATCATACTACAATTATGTCAGGCATTAACATTAGTGAATAAAGAATAATGGGTATTCCTGAATATCTTCACATCTTTTCTATAAGTGTAAAATTTGAAAATAAAATTTAAAAAGCAAGATAAAACATGTCATAATCATAATCCAAGAAGCTAGAATTATTTGAAGCACACAAAAAAGAGGAATTTGAAACAGAGATGACTGATCTATTAATTGAAAAGAGAAAGGAAATCATAACCATAGAAGAACATATTTCTATGAAATAGAAAACAATATGCTTTGCCTTATAAATTAAAATATGATTGTTACATATTTTAAAACATCATATATAATAAATATTATAGATTCAGTTGGAGAGGAAATTATACAGCTGAAAGTGTATTGTGTTAAAGAGTCTAACTAATTCCTAAGCCTAATGAATGAAAAAGATTTAATGTTAGAAAAATGGTGATCTTTTAGAACTCCAGTGGTAAAGAGAAAATTCTGAAGTCTCTAAATTTGAAAAAATTACAATTTATAATGAAATTGAAATCACATTGGCATCAGATATCTTGGCAGCAATATTTAGAAAACTAGAAGAATTTTTAGAAGATACTGAAAGATACAAAGTTCTAAAGTAAAAATCTTTAATAAAAGTTCTAAAGAAAAATCATTTTTGGATCTAGCATTTTACACAACTAAGCTAGCATTTAAATTAGAGATCAAAATAAAGATATTTTAGGACACTTAAATGTTCTTTTTGCATCTAGAAACCCTCTCTGCTATGTTTAGTCAAAAAACCTGCTTATGAAATAAAAAGTATTCAGAAATACAAATATTTGGGATACAAAATCAGGAGTGAGAAAAAAAACAGCACTGATTATAGTTGGCTAAATAATATTTGACAAAGCATCTAGAAAGAAAATGTAATTATTTCATCATGTAATAGTGAAACAGAGAACAAAATTACAATGTTAGAAATAAGTTAAAATACATCATTAATCATAATAACATCCAAAGAAACAGATTTAGTGGAACACACAGATTTATAAAAGCAATGATTAAAACCTCTTGAGAATGAGAAAAGATATTAATTTACAGATGAGTAATGTATAGGAAGAGGTAAATTAAAATATAGTAAAGTTTTTTGTTTGTTTCCTGTTTTGGTAGATGGCATAGATCCTTACTGACTCTATATGTGGAAAAATATAAGCAGAAATTATATGTGTTAAAATTATGTGTAAGTTACCAGAATACTAAAAATGACTATGATATACTGATCTATTACTGAAAATATTTATTTAAATATTTATCATTTTGTAATATATATAATTTTCAATATGTAAAATACTATATAAGAAAAATATACAAACAAAAGTTGATTAACCCACAAAAGCAGGATGATATTATAATGTTTAATACACATTCAAAGCAGCAGGCTATCTTTTTGATTTATGCATATTTACCTTGACTAATGTTACAGGAGACTGAACAATACTGTACCTTCTGAATTTCTTGAATATGCATTCTCTTTTATTTATAAACTCATTAAACAAAATAAAGAATCATATTGATGCCAATACACTAATCGTAGGAGATCTTAACACACCACTTTCAGCAATGGACAGATCATCTAAACAGAAAATCAGCAAAGAATCAAGAACCTTGAATGACACATTGGACCAGCTGGATCTTATAGATATATTCAGATCATTTCATCCTAAAACAGCAGAATACTCATTCTTC